>CAAKHC010010555.1:0-25506 GCA_901007825.1 Macroramphosus scolopax
AGCGCAGCTCTGAGCGGACAACAGGAGAGAGAGAGAGAGAGAGAGAGGGGGAAGAGAGAGAAAGAGAGAGAGAGAGGGGGGAAAGAAAGAAAGAGAGAGAGAGAAAGAGAAAGAGAGAGAGAGGGGGGAAGAGAGAGAGAGAGAGAGGGGAAAGAGAAAGAGAGAAAGAGAGAGAGAGAGAGAGAGAGAGAGAGAGAGAGAGAGAGAGAGAGAGAAAGAGAGAGAGACAGATAAAGATAGATAAATGGGAGCTGGCATAATGAGTCCCAAAGCTGGCGCTGCAGCAGCCGGGTGACCTCACCCCATAGTTACCATGGCAACCCAGCCTGTCACCAGCCAAGAGCACTCAAATACTTTTTCTACAATTCTTGTTTTCCCTTCAGCAAGTGGCCCTCCCAGGATGACAGGGAGGCAGAAACACAAGTGTGTGTGCATGTGTGTGTGTGTGAGGTCACACCCCTACATGGCCCACTTTTATTAGTATTTTTGTCTCCAAAACAGAGAGAAATTAATCTCCAGAAGTTTAGCGGAGAAAAAAAAAGTCGAAAAGCTGATGATGCCTTCTTTTCAGCTGACTAGTGAGGAAAAGGATCCTCCTCTGGTATCCTGTAACGTTTTGTTTCTGGCCACTTGGGAGCCGTAAACACATCACTGAAAGAATACCATCTTATGTGCAGTATAGGCTCACATATCAGCAAAGCGCTGCCTATTTACACCTTCAGCGGAGGTGGAGCAACATAAACATTCATTAGGAGTCGAGTTTCTGGACACCTGAACAATTTGAGTCCAATAAAAACGAATCTTTTGGCTCTGTTAGACTTCACCAACTCCTGAGAGAAATATTTAGCTCCCGAGGTATTTCCTAGATTGGTCTGCTGTTTGGTGCAGGGCAGGTAGAGATTGAGGGTTTATTAAAGATGAACCCTGCCTGCTGCATCTGGAAACGAGACTAATCCCAGCAGCCAAAAGCAAATAAAGCAAACTTGAGGGCCGCTGAAAAATCTTTCCAAACTCTGCTGAGCTGAGAGGAACTGCAGAGTCTGGGGATAATTCTCTGTGGGTTCATCATCACTACGCCCCCATTATTTCCATTTTGACCCTCTAAGTTTAGAAGATCTTATTCCACACTGTTTCTATGGGGATATTGGGGTAAAACTCATGTTATAATGTTCACACTGAGATCAATGTTTGTCTGGAAGATCCCTTAAAATGCAAATAATATAGAATATGCATAATTGAATGCACTTTCTGATATATATTGCTATATTTTGCACTCTACTTCAGTGTAAAGTTTGTTAAGCCTGTGACAGCAGCCGCTCCATTAAGTTTGTACGGTTAAGTGCATATACAATGATTTATTGGTTTAGTACAACATTATAGACAGAACTGTTTGCACTAATGGTGCAGCACAGACGCAGCTCTAATACATGACGAGGGAGCTGTACATTTACTGCCGCTGTAAATGTAATTACCGTGAGAAGTTGGTGACAGCTCCCATTTCTGAAGCATTAAACAAGACGGTACACAAAGTGGCTGCTGATAAGTGTGCCGTGCTGTTGTTTCCCAAAGCGAAGCTGATTCCCTTCGAGGTATCAGGCCTGAGGAATCTCAGAGGTTCGGTTGAGAAGAAAACACGTCGACTAAGTGTGATATTTCTCTCCATTATGTTTTATCCCAATTCTATTGTTTTTAATATGATTTCTTTAATATAATATTTTTCCCTGTCGTATTCAAAATGATATCCAATATGAATATTCTTCAAGGGGTTGTGCAAAAGATATAAATTCCAGTAATGTGACAACAGAAAAACTCAGTATTGGCAATAAAGTAAATGATGCACCGGTTGAAATCTCAACTCACTTGCATCACAAATATTAACATTTAATAACGCAGCTGGTGAGGTCAGAGTGCTGCTGGCTCCTGCCAGGGGTGAACAATGTGTCTGCAGGGGAGATCGTCACTGGCCGTCACCTCACCCACCGACCTGCTATTAATAGCAGCTATCCTGCTTTCGTCACTCCTGGGCAGTGCGGGAGGGAGGGAGGGACGGTGAAAAGATGGAGAGGAGACGGTGGGAGAGGGGTGTAGATGAGGAAGAGGAGGGGGCACAGACACAGACAGAGAAGAGAATATGGAAATGGAGGGGGGGGAGCAGGTGAATAGATGACGCTCATCCCTTAAGTTGTTCTTAACGTCACCGCATGACGTCTGCACATGCGAGTGTCGACCTGCTGTGAATCTACATACGTCCCCTCTCATCTCATTCACAACGCACAGCAAACGGCTCTTTATGTTACATAGCACAGACGTCCCCCTCTCGTATATAATATCTTACCTTAAGGTCCCTGTGCACAATATCATGCTGGTGGATGTGACTGACGCTCTCCAGGATCTGATTGATGCAGTGGCTAGAGGAGACGGAGTGGGGGGGGACACAGGACAGACACATTTATCAATCCATAACAGGTAGATGACAAGAAAGACACTCAGAAAGAAAAAAAAATGTTCTTAACGCAGCAACAAATGTCAAATCAACAGTGTGTGTCTGAGCAAGAGGAGAAAGTGAACCATCAGTTTTTCACTGCGCACGCCGTTTCCTCGCTGGTCAATAGCAGCCAGCCCTTCAATAAAGCCGCGAAATGATGTATGTGCACAGCCGAAAGCTTTGACCTCAACCTTAACAAACACCTTTGTGATGAATCGGAATGCCGACTGCGAGCCCGGCCTTATCGCTCAGCACACGCCTGACACCAGCGAGGCTCCTGTGGCTGAATGGGAGCAAATCTCTGCAACCAGGGGACCGTTTCATTGAATTTGCAACAGCAAACCTGGGTGTGAGTTGGTGGGGCTGCCGGGGATGAAAGGCTGATGGCCAGATTGAACGGATAGCTGGTGTGTGTGGGAGCATTTTAGTGGATGAACGTGTGGAAGGAAATTTAGGGGGGAAGGTGTGTGTGTGTGTGTGTGTGTGTGTGTGTGTGTGTGTGTGTGTGTGTGTGTGTTTTATTGTGGGGGGGGGGGTAATATTCCAGACACTGTAAGCTTGTCTGTAGCTCGCGTAGCTGCATTTTGTCTGTTTGGCTGCACAGGCGAAAGACCATTATTTTTCCCTTTTAAAGTATATCGAGCTTGACAGTAATAAAGGTAAAGTCGGGGTCAGCAGCAGGAGGGAGCACAGAGAAGAAGAGCAGCTTCATCAGCATGAGACTGAATCAAAAGAACAACCGCTGGCGTTGTGTCCAAATTAGGCTGAATCTGGACTCCACATCCTACACTGTGTATCCCATCTACCCCCCGCCTCCCATCCCCTACACAGACACGCACATTTCATACTCATTTAACCATTTCTCTAACACCATTTCATCTTCCTCCTCCCTGTCTCCGCCGCTAGTATACTGCCCATCAGATTGCATTGTGGCTGCACACAATCACTCCCTCTCTCCCTGACACATCATACTAGTATTGTACATTGTTCATCCTCGCTCTACCTCTATCATCCACCCCCCCTTCTTTCCTTCATTCTCTCTGGCTCAAAAGAGACTCTGGGTAATGGATCCCCGGCACAGATCACTATCAGGAGAGAACTAATGCCAAATGTAGGAGTTCAGGTGGAGTTTCCAGGAGACCAGAGGTTTTCATAGTGGGAGGAACGAAACAGTTTCAGGGACATGACGTAGAAGAGAATGTGTATGATTTGAATAAAGGAAAAGTTCAGAGATAATGTTTTTTTGGGGGAATTGTAATGTTTTCCTGCCTTACAGAGTCATGAACTAGTCAATGCCATAGGACGGACTTTTATTTGGTAAAGCATGAAGTTTTTCCAAACAACAATATTTGGCCAGCTCAATCTTGTTTATAATACTTCCAGGAGTTTATTTGGAGTCTACATTCCACATGAGCGCAGTGGATCAGCGACTACAGGGAGCGGTTGAATTGATTTAAACCTCTTTGCAAACAGTATCTCCAGTCCCCGCTGTTAATCCAATGAAAAGTGAAAGACGATCATGTGATCCGGGGAGCAGGAGCCTGAAGACCGATCCAACGTGATCAAAATCTGATCATTAATGTTTTAGCAGTTTCAAACAGCGGCCTGCTGGCTGACATCCCACCTTAGACAGCTCCTCTGAGGACTGACGTGCTTGTGGGTTTAGATTATATTCAGTCACTGATGAATGAATTTTCCAGCCTATGCACATCCGGTGCCCTTGTGCAGAAAAAAAAGTCTGCACAGTCACAACAAACTGACGTCTGCAGGGACCCAACACGTACACCTTCGGATGATGAGTTCTATGCCACAAAGACCCTCACAAACCCTCCTGGAAATCACAGCCAGGGAAAGTAATGAAACCAGCTTTAGAGGATCAAATGAAGTCATCATGATCTTATAGGCATCCAGAGTTAGTCTTTTGTTATTTATAGCTGTTGGTGGAAGTACTGCAAGTCCAAGAACAACTTCAGCGAACTACCAGGGAGTCATAGACGCTGCTTCCGCACACAAAGTACATTCACACTAATCAAACTGTCAATAAAACAGATATTTCAGGCTTTTAGAATCAAACACGGTCATCCTGTACCTGGCGTCGGCCTCGCTGTAATACTCTCGAGCAACAATGTCCTCAAACAGCTCTCCGCCAGTGACCCTGCAGACAAACACACAAGGAAGAGATTTTCTTAGTCCTCTTTTCTGCTTTAAGACAGAAAGTGTTCCGGTTGAATAATGATAGTTCTTAACAAGCATCATATTAATGTGCAAGACAGACTTAATGTTGATGTTAGTGGTTACAGGTGCGACTGATGTACTTACAGGTCAAAGACGAGGTAATGGAAGCCTTCCTCTGAGATACTGTCATGGAGTCGTACTGGTGAGGGAGAAAATATCATGTTCAACTGTGTTATGATGGACATCAAACCTTTCTGGATGTAAAATCCACACAATGAGCCGCTTGGTTAAGACAGCTGACTGGAAATGTCTTTCAGTCTCTTTCCTGATGTTCACACTCAACACAGCTGCTCAGAGAATCCATTAGTCCGACGGCTTGTGAAAATGACTCACCTATGTTTGGGTGTTTGAGCAGACGACAGATTCTCGCCTCGCGCTCCAGTTTCTGGTGATCTGAGGGAAGAAGGAGAGAAAAAGGAAACAGAACGGACACAATGTCAATAACAGGAAGAAAAGGAAATTAGAGCCTTTGTTTTTGTCCAAAATGAGAGCTAGTGTGCCCAAAATACTTTCAATCCACAGAACAAGAACACAAGAACAAGTATCAGTAAACAACTAGATTCATCACCTGGTGTTTGAATGCTTCCGCCAGAAAAGGCCAGAAAGTCAAGTTATGATGACAAGATGAGATGAGAGTCATCAGGTTGGAATGGGACGGACGGACGGACGGAAAACCCCCAAATTACGAGTGCAGCATAACATTCACAAAATCTGACCACAGTTTAGCTGCTTTTGCAACATTGCATTCTGGAACTAACTTTTTTCTGCACAACCTTTTAACGGAGCGATGAATTACAGTGAGTGATGATGAATAAAAGATGATTCGGCAAGTTTTTCTGAGGCTAAATATTTTGCAACCATTAAAACTTTATAACTTGTTTGGGACTTTTCTTTTAATGGCGCAGCTGCACATGTACACACACTTAATTCCCTTCTGCTCCTCCTGTGCGCTACTCCGAACATTAGTTTTCCTCTAAAGCGGACATTATGTGTCCACCCTACAGATGAATGTGTCCTAGAGGGGCCAGCAAGACGGATTCAGCACCTTTGGGATGTCAGAAAGGTTAAACGGGACAAAGTGGGAGGACATGACGCTGGCTGTCAACTAAAGTAATGCTGTGTACACACACACACATACGAGCACAAGCTTCTTGCACTCATTGTCCAGTTAATGGCGAGGAGAGGGTGCCCGTGCAGCTGCATGTTCAGGGGCAGACAGATTGATTGTAAGACACCTCCAGAGTACAGATACAGTGGATTGGATCTCCTTTTGCATGAGGTCAAGTTCATGCTGGACACCCCCTGCCACCCACCAGCTGCCAGCCTCATGGGACAGATGGGCTGCTTACGTGGGTGCACACATCTGTGTGGGTTTGATTTTGGTGTTTGTGCGTGACAGAGATGGAGGGACAAGGGACATCTATAATCCCCCCCCATCCTATCCAAGGCTTTCTGTAGCATTGTGGTCCCAGAAATATTGTTGTTTACTGTAGCAGGCGCTCTAATGCGCAAACGTGTGTGCATACACAGCGGACCAGAGCGCATACATGCCAGTCAGTAGCTGCAGGCTACGTGAGAGTTCTCTGGTAATCCTGCTGTGGAGGCTGTGAGCAACACTTCCTCGGCTCGTTGTTAAAAATTACAAGAGGGAGTTAAATCAAATCCTTCAGTTTTGACTGGATTGCTACGAGTCAATACAGAGTGATACAGAGCTGCACTGCTGGCCGACACATCTTCCTCACCTGGAGGAGGACGATGAGGGTTTTGTTGATTGATATCCAAACATACATCTCTCTTAATCCCTATGTGGATGGGATGGGAAAGTAATACGATTTTATTGATACCAAAGCCATTATGGATTCTGATCCACATCAAATACTGTTTTGCATCAATGCCATCATGTAATTTACTGTCTCTGCTGCTGGTTGGCCACACGCTCAATTCTAATGCAAACATTGGAATTCTTTAGACAACTTCGGGAGCAGTTCTGGTCAAAACCCCGTAACCCCAAACTCTCCATACCACTGGAGAAGAAACTAACTGGGCTCTGAGGTATCAGTGGACTCGGCTGAGAGGGTGGAGGCAACCCTGAGGTTAAAAGGAGGCTTCAGCTTGTTCAAATCTTCCGACTGGCTGGAAAAACATGGTCAGGAAAAGTGAAGAGGAAATACTTCCTTCCTCCACAGCAAACACTGAGGGCCGTTCACAGGCAGTGGAAAATCAATCCAAAGACCTACCCTCAAATTTTGTGGCCTTGCATGGATACAAAGGATATATGACATGGCAACAGTTACATTTCCTTCAACGTCTCAGTGGCATTTGCATTAGTCGAGGTATCAATATACAACGGACACAAGTTATGACCTCCTGATGGTAATTTATTACCTCCAATAATGTTTTCACATGAGTCTGTTGATCAATCTGTCAACAGGGTTAAACAAAAACTACCTGGACTTATTTATTTGTTTCTATTTAACTTTTGTTTTACCAAGAATCTTCCCTTTGAGATTCCTTTTCCTTTCCGGGTCCAATAGAGCAGCACGAAAGTTTCCCATAAACGAAACAGAAAGCAGAAACCAAATGACAAATTACATCCAAACAATTTGTCAGTGTTCAGAAACATGACATGAGCATTCCAGTGGCTAAGTAGACCTTAATCCTGTTTTTATAATCTTCCATGGTTATAAAAAATAATCCAGTTTAAGGTGACTCTGTAACACAGTGGAGTGAAGTTGAGGTGGTGTCTAAACTCTGCTCGCTGCATGTGGAGTTTAGGACCCTTCTACCTGCCGTGGGAGCTTAAGGTGGTTGTGATTGCTGACGTACCCTGAACGCTGAACGTAAAGGAGATTATGTGCGAACTCAACGCCATCAGTGAGAAAAGGAAGCCCACCAGGATGATTACGTCATTGTTGCACGGGATTTCAACCAAGAAAATGTCATGTGAATGGGAAATGCATTGCTATTAAGTGTCATCTATGGTTCAATAATACGAATAAAAAGAAAAAGATTTCATTTAATTTCCAGATTCAGGACAGAAAAAAGTTGATCGCTTTAAAAAAAGAGGAAAAACAAAAGCTCCATGTTCACCATGAGCTGTTGCTGATTTAAAAAGGTGGGACTGGTGGGTGTGAAGTCACTTTGTGATTAAAAGGAAAAGGATTGCACATTGATTTCCCGTTAAATGTGTTGTCTTCACAACCTGAACACATCATCAGGAAACACTGGAGGGATTACAACACTACAGAGTTCGACCTCGGACCGCTGACCCACAGGGGTAAGCCAATCAGGGGCCAGCTTTCTATCTGGCATGACTCTGTGACAGACGTGTACATGTGAACCCGTCTGAGTCACCTGAATCGCCCTGTCTTTGGGTAAACCTCATCCACACACACACACACACACACACACACACACACACACACATACAAACACCAGTGAGCCACAAACTTTAATCTGACCATTATGATCAGAGGATGAGGAATCAAAGCATTCTGCAGACATTCCACAACCTTCTTCTGAGAGCTATAAATGGTCTATTTTGGATGCTTGTATTCTTAGAACTTGGCTCTGCATGCAAAAATAGGTCTATTTTTCAATGCTGGCCCACGATGACGGCTTTATTATGCTCGTGATGGCAGGCGGTCTTGGCAGCTAGCTCCTAGAAAGACTAGAAACAGAGGGGCTGCAATAATATGGATGAGAGCATAAGTAGAGGCTTCTAAAGGACGACAAGAGGAATTGACTGCAGCTTGAGAGAAGTTGGTCCGTGTCAAACACAAAAGCCAATTACAGAGACGAGTCCAGCAGACTAACTACAGGTGAGGAAGGGGCCATTGGAGGCTGTGATGATGCTTGAAACAAGAGGACGCTGGTGCTCTACATCAGTGGCTTTGGCTTTTTAATATCCAACCTTCAAATTACCACATTTCCATTTGATGTCAATAACATTTTCAGGTGGAAACCGTCTAGCTTCAAGCTACAAGCTACGCCCTTGCTACATCGAACCTGTGATGTATGCAGTCCATTCGCAGAAAAAGCCATATGTATAATCTAGTTCTGTGTGAAATGCTGGTTAAACAGCCAGACAGCAGCTAACCACCACTGACTGAATCAACTACCCACATGCTGTCCTGTTTAAATGTCCTCCTTATCTAACATCTTGTAGGGCACGGAGCCACCAAACATTCAATTGATGGACATGCACTGCTAATGGAATCTCGCAGGATAGATTGATAAACAGCTGTTCCGATGCAGCACTGTACGAAGCGTGTGCAAGGTGCAGCCCACACAACTCTGTACCGCTGCGCGCATAACAACCCCGTCTGCCCATGAGATGGCGAGCTGCAGTGCAAAGCTGTTAACGTCCTGTCGCTGCCGTCAATCAAACGACGACACCAGCACTCCCTGCCAGCTGGCTGAGACACGAAGGAGCATTTATAACACTTGCACAATTACTGTTTCTTCTTTTTAATTATAGGAAAAAGATTCAACAATCACTCGACTCACACTGACATTATTTTTACTGCAAAAGAATAACTTACTAAGGGTATACTTCTGCGGATTTGATCTCTTGACTATTCATACAGTCCTTTTTTTACAGTCAGAATTTACGATGACATTATCAGAGAGTGCTCCAGAGAAGTTGTGGGAAACTATGAGGTGTGGCTCTCCAAATGCAAAAACAATCATGTTTTGGGAACAAGCTGAGAACAAACAAACATATTTGAATCATCAGTTGTGGGTCCGGGTTATGTAATAATACTTCACATAGAGGAAGAACTTGTGCAAAACATGTTTTTCTTCTTTAGCACTTTGTTTTAGGAGTCAAACTCCTGAACCAACCCCACACACACATTCACACACACACCCCTTGTACTGCTTTCCAGACACGATGCTGTGATATCACAGCTCCACACAGCACTTAGCCCGATTGAATTGATGGTGTCCATGGATGAATGGATGAATAGATAGATGGCTTCTTTCAGCCCAACATCAACTGCTTAAAAAATGATCCATACTCCCTCCCTCATGCTCATCAATTAAGTTGTGCCTGCAGGGGAAGAGACAGACAATACTTCACAATAAATGTAAATAAAACTGAACGTTTTGGGACTTCATGTAGCTGGTGAGTCGGCCTCTTCTTCCTCCAGCTGCAACAAACATTTCACACCACGTCCTGTCCACCAGATATGGTTATAGAATATACAAAGTATTATATTATATTATATTATATAATGTAAAATAGAGAGCAGTAGACTGTCACAACCCCGCTTATAGGCCATGTCCAACGTGGAAATGTGCACAATGGAATATTAAAGAGTCGGTTGTCTAAGAAATAAAAATACACTAATCCTACATGACAGTACAATTACTTTCTTGTGATACTAACTTCAAGGAAGATATTGGCATTTGCATTACAACAGTTTTTTTTGGATACAATTTCTTCCTGAGTCTGAGTCAGTCGTCCCCTCAGACAAAAAAAAGTCCCGGAACCATAAAATTGCTGCTCATAAAACTCAAAGTGACTCACAGGAGAGAAACATTCTGATCAACTCCCTTCTTCTCATCTGGAATTTGGTTGCTAGCCAGTAAGATGATGTTGTTAGTGACTTTACTGAGGAAATCAAATGAGAACTGGTGATTTCCAGCAGTGGAATGGAACCCTTGGTTCTGCACATCCATTGGGATCAGTTCACTTCTGTGTAAAGAAACTTGAGTCGTTGCAGTTGCTTGTTTTCACAGTTCACATAAAGTCTACAATTTTCTACTTCAGGAAGTCTTGTAGTGACATACTTCTGCACTTAAACTGCATTGTAACACAACAGCAGCGTAACACTGATAAATACACACACAGACATGCTGGTCAAAAATCAAGGTCATGCTTGACCTTGATTTTTCATTATATCGTATTTTGATTAGCTGAAGACATTTATGCAGTTAACGTTCATTCTGCGTCTCATCTGTTGATTTATTATGAAGTTCTATGAGATCAACAAAATATATGACATCGGCATTATACATCAGCCTCCCTGCTCTCTAAATTGGCTTCGGCATCATCCACTGAAACCATCAGTGGACCACTAATGTCTAGTGGAAATGAAGGATGCATCTCTCCTGCAGGTGAACACAGACATATTGATTCTCACAGGCATCACCCTGCACAAACAAGCAAAGTGTTATCCACTAATGATGTTGGACATGATGGACATCTCTGCTAAAAAAAAAAAAAAGTTTGGCATATCGAATGTCACTCATTAAAAGCGTGTGTGTGTGTGTGTGTGTGTGGGGGGGGGGGTAACTGGTGTTTGCTCTTTGCTCTGTTTGTCAGACGTGCTTAGACATTTGAGCGGTGTCTTACATTAGTGTCTCCGCGTTCCATTTTAGCAGCTGACGTGTGCATGTTTGTGCTTGTTCTGCAGGCAACATTTTTTCATTCCAGCAAAGCCATTAGATAACCAGAGATTCCATTTAAAGCCTTTAGTAACATTCCAGTCAAGTCAATGAAAGCGATGCTGTGAGCAGGACTAAAAGCATGGCTCTCAGGCCTCTTTCCATCGCTGCACGTAGGCACACCACACACACGGACCCCCGTTGGGCTCTCCAGCCCCTCAGCCGTCATTCTGCCTCGAGCAGAGATTAGTATTGTTCTTCTGCAATTAAGCTGGTATAGCAATGCACTAGAAGCCAATGCTATTGTATTACATGTCACGCCTCTGATTCCAGAACAACAGCATGCTATCTGAAATTACAGACTGCGGTGATGAGTAAGCTTCGGTGGCCTGCATGAACATTTACAAAGTCATTTGTTTTTGCAGGTTTATGGTCCTGAACCTGCAAACACTAGTAGATCATGAGAGGGACTTGTATGGACCAGAATGTCATTGCTGTCAATCCAACACTTTAAAAGACATTTTACCTTTTAAAAATCCGACCAGAGAATCACCAGTAATTATGATTCATTCTCTGGAGGACCATGAATGTCTCTACAAAATTTCATGGAGATCCATCAAATAAGTTCTGTAGATATTTCAGTCTGGACTCCGTCACCCACAGAACAATTGACCGGTTAGTAAATAATTGTTAGCTAAAGAATGTCTCTGGATCTGTTGGACAACAGATCAATCAAGCTTATGTCCTCATCCAGACGTGAAAGGAAACTAGATGAATTATATACAATGACTGTGTTTGAACAATTTGTACAGATCACAGCTACGCAGAATTTCAATGAGGTAGACCTTGTAAAGCATTGAGAGGGAATTTCTTATCTGAGGGCAAGGTAGGACAAAACGATGAACCACTGATATGAGATAAATGAATGACAGACCAACAGAAACAAGAAAGAAAAATCAGATACTTTGGGTCACTGTGGCCCAGAGCAGGCGAGACTATAAATAGATCCAATCCTCCTCCGGCTTACAGCCTTGAATCACACTGACCTGCCCTGCCCTGCATCACCAAGAAGTGAGGGAGACAATGAGACAGAAAGTGAGAGACAGAATAAAAAAAACAGAGGAAGACTGACAGATAGAGAGGCGTTTGTGGGAGAAAAGAAAGATCGAAAAGTTTCTGACACTGATTTTGTGAGATCACTCTTTCCCCTTTCTGCCATCGCTCCCTCCATGAAACAAGTGACTCCAGCCAGACGTCCCGTCACTGCGAGAGGTCAGTCTGGTGTTTGTCGGGCAAATCTGAGGCTCACACCCCCGATTCAAAGCCTAAAGCATAATGATGTCAACTCAATGAGGAGGACATGCAGATAATAAGGATGAAGATCAAAACAGTGTTGATATCGTCCCCATTATAACGACAGTGATGGTAATGAATTGAAGCTGATATTAAACCATCTGAGACGACAGTGGTGAGCTGTTGCTTCTTGGTTTGTCCAGTCCGGACCAACATTGACAACCATTACTCAGATCCTGATTTACACTAAAAGAAAAGAGGCAGAGAACTAAACATACCTCAACATCTGAAGGTAAAACTCTCCAGTAAGTGGAATGTTGTTATTTCGGGGGTCCCAACCTTTTGCCTGAAAGCCCTTTGCTGGTTCTTGTTCACAACAAGTCCAGACATCCGTCGCTTGCATCATCGTTTCCAAAGAACCCCCTATAATTATAGAGTTGTAGATCCTCATGTAGAGCTGCTTTTCCTTCACCTTATGTGATTAAAACTTCAGACACTTTGGACAAAACAACCAATTTGATCACATTTCCTCTGGATCTTTTTATTTATTGTTTCTTTCCTGCTTTTGTAATTAAACAAACTTGATTCAATTTAGAAAATACATTTAGAAAGGTTAATAAATGAGTGAATAAGCAAATGAAAAAAGTTGTGCATTAACTTTCTTTTTCCTTTTGCCCACCTCCTTCCCTCCCTAACTCGGTCTGTAGTCCTGCATGTATATAACCCACATCAGTCATACAGGATCACACATACAAACACAGTGGGAGCCAACATGTGACAGCATTCATTACCTTCTCACGTCCTGACTCACTATCTTTAGGCACAGACACAAATCCATATAGAGTTCATCAGCTCCATCGGGGACATTCCTTTGACTTGAGTGGTGAATCTCAAGACGGCGTACGTGTTTCAAGTCTAACAATGAAAAAATGATTTCAGACATGCTTAACAACAAAATGTTAAAGCTAGGTCGAAGCAGAGAGAGAGGAGGAGGAGCCGCTGGTTCCAGTAGGATAACTTAAAGATATTAAAGCTTTTTTTTTGTCGGGCAAGTAGAAGAGAAATTGACTTGCCTCAATGCACAACTTTTTATTTAAATTAATACATATTTCAATCTTTGATGTATTGTATCATTCGTGACGGAGTGGTGAAAGTTAATTTCTACAGCTCCAATTAACTGAAGAAATGTTGTAAAATGTGTAATCATGACAACCCGAATCGGAGGCAGCTTTATTCCAACATATAAATAACACTGAGTCTGAGTCACAGTCTTCATATGTCTCGATATGATTGCAGCTTTGATCCTCACTTACTGATTAACTCATCAGTCATGAGCAGAAAAGCCGCCCAGCATGACCAGCACTGATCAAAGACACACACACACACACACAGTAACTTATCTTCTGGTGATTCTCGGAGAGAACAGATAAGAAGCTCCATTGTGTGTCGGGACTGTGACACACATCCACAGTTGAGAGGAATGTAAAGCATTCAGTAAAGCTGTGTAAAGACTGACAGCTGACATGGATCTTATCTGACAGCCGAGCAGCGACTCCGGTACATTCAACATGTTTTAATATTTACCAGGCCCACCATTCCTATCAAGCAAACATAAGACGTGCATTTTGGAGCAGTGGAACAAACATTGTTGGTTGTATGTATAAAGACTTGACATAGTGCAGGCGTTCTGTTCCGCCATCAGCTGCGTGTTTTCCCACTTGCCTCCAAAGAGTGAATCCACAGATTTGAATGGTTTACACTGCATGCATCTACAGAAAACACCATTCAGTTAATGACTTATGATACCTCTGCCAAGTGGAGGGTTTGAGCAGGGTTCAAGGAAGTTGTAATCATGGGGCGGGTACTGGAATTACTTTCACCCACTTTCACTTCCATAACATCGTCTATTACTGTGGCAGCTCATTCTGTAAGTCTACTATACTGGTGATCAAGGGGAGGTTGGACCTGCATCACCCGCAGCCTGAAGTGTGTCGGGGCAGCAGGTTCTGACACACTTCTACTGTGAGTAAACTCTCATCATAAAGGGCTGTTTTGATCGTAACCTTGGAAGCAGACACAAACGCACCAACCCTGTTGTTGGTGGTGTGCCTGGACCACTCACTCCAACCGAAACACACAATTAACTCTTCTGAACAGATTCTTGGGACACAAGAAAAAGGTTGTTAGAGCCTAAGAGCAGCTTTCAGCGGGGATTATGAAATGGTTTTAACTTGGCTAAGAGCCTGCAAGCAGGTGCCCATTGTCAGTGTGAAACAACTAGTGAGCACACAGGACTGCCTGGGTTATGCACAGGGGAGCAAACAATCATGTGTGTGTATGTGTGACCGACTGTGGGTGTGTTTGTGTGTGGCTGATCAAACATCCTCCTCTTGGGAAAATAGCAGCCTCGTGCAGAGAGCCCTCGGTGTAAATGGCGATCATGACAGCAACAAGTTGAACCAATATTTATACAGATGACTTCACGTTGTGTGTTTGTGAGCGTGCGTATTTTGTACACATGTGGATATCTTGTGTCACACTTATGTCGGTGTGGTTTCCTGGTTCTGGTTAGATTATAACTGCCGCACAAATGCAAAGTCACATGTTGCAGACAGAACTGTCCACTTCCAGGAGAAACGATAGGAACTTCACAACGATGACACTTGAAGTGCAATCTCTTCAAGATAAGTCTACAAACATTCCTTCGTTTTCTCAGCAAAACTCATGAAGTGACCAAAACCAACAGTAACTTGGTCTACATGCACCTTCCCCCTCGTTGCCCTGAAGCTAAATAGAAACCCAACAGTCTGTCATTGCTCTGCACGACATGTTCCTCTAATTCAGCGGCAGGGGATTCATTATGAGTCATTGTAACGTGCAGGGGTCTTGGTGATGTGAAAAAACCCTCTTGCACCAAATGTTTGAAAGTGAACCAACATTTACAGAGTCCAACTATATCAGGTAGTACAAACTGTCCATGAACTTTGCAATGTTCATTTCACTGAAGCCACATGTTTATCCTAACTGATTGTCTGTGTACTCAACACAGCTGAGCAGGTGACATTTTACATTACATGGCGGTGTATTTACTGGTGGTTTGGTCTTGTCATGGGATCTGCTTATAGTGAGAGATAAATAGCTAAAATCATGTCAATCAGGAACCCTGTCTGATTACGACTAGGAGAGGCTAATAATCCTATGAATTACCAGTCAGATTCAAGCCCCCAGATTAAAGAAGAAAACCCTGAAAATGTCACGTTTACCAGAGTAGTACTCTGGAAGACATCGACTTGTCTGACTGACAGCCATGCATTGTGAACAGGTTTCTTTTCAGGCTCGAGGACTCGACATTTTCACGGTGCAGCAGGCAGCATCATGATATTATTCATTGTGTATGGCAACCATGAGAATATGGGGACCACGTTTATGTAATCCTGGCTGTCAGGTGTGAAGGATAGGATGCAAGTAAGCTAGCTGTTGCCATGGTGACAATATTCTTGATGACAGCATGACAGTGAGCATGTGGTCAGAGATGTTTGATCCTCTGGTTTGTCTGGAGAGCCACACACACACACACACATACGTCAATGTCAAAAAATAGATTTACTCGGATTTACACAGCAGAACAACATTCTGTGTTCCTTTTGGGGGGCATGATGAACAGAAAGCAAGTCGTGTGTTTGAATCCTAGCTTTCCAAGTTGCCTTCTTTTGTTTGCATGTTCTCCCTGTGTGCTCCGGTCTCCTACCACAATTAAAGTATGTTGGAAAATTAATATTCCAGTCAGTCTCTCAAACCAAAGCACATGTAGAAACAGCTGGAGTTGGTCGGCGGTCGCAGCACTGCAGCTGCCCACTGCTCCGTAGAGGATGGGTGAAACGCAGACGATAAATTCAACTGTAATCTGTACAATGAAAGTTAAGAAACTCTTCTTCTTTTTCTTCGGTTTTAAAAGTAGGATAATGTAGATTTGCCTTGCAAGAGGAGCCTACTGATAGGTCATGAAGGGGTTTATAGCACTACTTGTAACATTAATTGAAGGGGTAAACTGATGGCAGCCATGGCAGGTCAGAGGCTGAGTTGGCTGCCGGTCCATCTGAAGTCTCAGCAGAAGACTCTTTTATCTTCTTTGGTTCCTCCATCAATCTCATCTCGTCTTTTCCTAGCTGACACGACGTTCGTATATACACGTCTCTAGTGATGTAGCAGTCCCCGCAAATTTAGCCAATCTCAATCACAACCTGTCCTTGTCCAGCACTATATGGCTGATGAAAATTTTATTCAAGTTGGCTCCCACGTCATGCCATATGTCTTGGACAGGGGGGATAATGACGGGCAGATTCGACAGAAAAGAGGGCAAGATGAATATGATAGTAGTAGTTTGGGAAAGAAACACTCTGAAACTCAGGACACACAAACAGCCGCACTCAGTTACTGTACAGCAGCAATGCCTCGAAAGGGAAGGGGGAAGGTTTGCATGCTGAGCGAAGATTAAAACCATCAATACTGGATACATTTCTGTCTATTTCTGTTTTGGAGTATAGAAGAACCCTGACGTCTCACTCGCTCTTTCCAGGCCTACATATTTTTTCCATATATGACTCTCTCTCCCTCATCAAATATTCACATTTGGTCTCATTAAACATTCACCGCGCAGTGCTGCTACGTTTATCTGCCCTCTGCCAATCAGCCTGCAGCAAGTGCACTAGAGCCCACCGAAAGCCCAAAAACTAAAATACACACACACACACGTCGCCTGCCTGTAAGGCCTGCGATGCGGCAGCCTTGCAAAGGGGGGAGACGACATGAAAGAGAGGGAAAAGTGGTTAAAAAAAGGGAAAAAGGCACAAAAGTAAGGGAATAGTGGCTGAGGGGAAAAGGACGCATGTGAAAATCAGATATAGAAAGGAAGCAGAAGAAAATGGTGATAAGGAGTCTGCTCTTCAGCTCTTGTCCGTGTTCAGTGCGTGCAGAGCAGCCTTGCGCCTCAATAATTCAACAGTGGGACGAGTGCCGCCAGCTTCTCCCTCTCTCTTTCCCCGACGTTACAAGGCCTTACCTAATAACAGTGTAAGACTACGCTCACTCACTGTTGGACACAATACGTGACGCAGAATTGCGGCTAAGTATCATGTGAAACATTGAGGAGATGGACCACACGGTCAGCAATATTCTGTTTGGGTGTTAATGCCGAGGCTGCATGTGATGCTGCATCTCAAACATAATTTTAATGAGCATTGGCAGCAGGCCAACGATAACAAATATCATTCTACTTAAATTGAATTATAAGATTCTAATTACATGTGTGCATGGGATGTAATTAAACCTCACAACCCAATCAGTGATGTCACAGCGGTTGTTTCAGATACGTTAAGGACGAAGTACCCGTATTGACATTGACCTGATTTCACTGCAAGTTTCAACCCTAAGGAGCTCTGGAGAAAAACATCAGGGTTAGAAACACACTGACACACTTAACTCCATTGTTATTATGCAGTCAATGCATCCTTACTGAGATTGAGTCATTGTGGACCGTCTATTTCTAAGTGTAATACATTTTGAATTGTGAGAATGTTGGGAACTACAGCGAGGCTTCAGCCTACAATGTTCAGTCATCACCACAATGTCTCTTGATATTAACTGTTGCATTTAAATTTTTGATTATTATTCTATTTCACAGAACCTAGAGATTGAAACAAAATGAATAAACTACACCAACTTCAGGTCAACTAATTAAATTTACACAGTATGTTAATGCAGTGTGTCCTTAATGTGTGTGTCACTGCACACGTGTGAACGTCAGTGGACAGAACCACGTGTGCATGTGTGTGCAACTGACTGAGCGACTGTGCGCATGCATGTGACGCCTCACAAGCCAGCCATAATCGCTGACCTTACCGCCAGCCAATGTGTCCTCCCTGAACCACAGAGTAATGCTTAATCCCATACAAACACCTCGTAAGTACAATCAATACTCCCGAACCTCAAACCCATAGTGCTAATATGCTGTGAGCAGTATAGATATAGGCAGAGATCATAACATAGTTAAGAGTGAGAGGCGTTAAATAGGTGAGAAAAATGTGTTTGTGCTGAGAGTGAGAAAAGAGAGTTGATATAAGTGGGCGAGAATTGTGACCTTGACACGGACGCACACACGCAAACACACATGAAAACAAAACGGCTTCTCTGTCAGACAGCCTATGGGTTGAAGAGCTTCACCTTTGTTGTTGCCGGGTTACAAGCTCCGGACCACTGCCAGCACAACACAGACAAAGACACACACACATAAACATAAACACACACCCACACGCACAATCTACTGAGGAAGAAGAGTATTTTAAGATCTGTCTCAAATCAATCTTTTGCTTACAGAGGAGGGAGAAAACGGCATTAAAACAGAGAAAATGACAACGGTTGGGCTGCCATGAGGGGTGAGATGGACCAAGATCTGAGATGGACCTAATCTGCCTACTTTGATAGACATGGTGTGCACAGAGTCCGCAAACACACTCAAACACAAGGACAAGAAGAGATTGCATTATGGAAGGATGGAATACATGAGCAAATGTAACAGTTGCCAGCGGGTACGGAAACGTCCGTCCCCGACAGCTGAAGTGATACACTGGTGAAAGACGGTAGCGCCCAGGAGTTTTAGCCTCACAGCTAGCATGGCATCCTTCCATCCCCGAGGTCTCAAGTTCTGACTTTTTTCCCTCCGAACATATCACAGACGACCCCACCAGTAGGCTTCGCTTGTTTACGCTGAACCAAACAGAGGCGGTGTAATGACTTTAGGTGGCATGGCAACATTCTGTCATCAGGGGTGTCCAGTGTGATCCTGCCAGCCATCTATCCCTTGTACAAAGACGTTTTGCAGGGTCCACTGCCTTTTATGTATTATTTACCGATTAGCAGAATATAACAATATTTTCATAATGAAATGCTTTGAAAACAAGATGCCGTCTGCCCCCTTTTTTCTTCTTCTGTTATATTTTTGAGGTGGACCTCATTTTTGTCATGTAATTCTTAATATTCCGAAACAGTTTCAACAACAAATGTTTTCCTGGACGTATCCAGCTTGGGTTTTCGACTTGTAATTGGAACGTGGTCATCTCAGTATGATGTCATTCCAAACTTCCGGGGTTAATAGAACGCACCATAAGATCCAAGTTGCTGGAAACCAGATTTAACCTTTCAGTGTAAAGGGCATTAAAGTGGAGCATATTTAGGCAAAAGGTCACGCTGGTGGCACATGGAGTCATTTGTGAGAGACCAACAGTAATCAAAGCAAACCAAAACTGGTTGCAGACAACTGCCAAAGCTCACTGAACCTCAGTGTGCAACTTCAGCCGCAGTAGACAACTCCGCCGAGTGGCCTCCAGCTCTTCACGAATCTCCACTGACATGAAGAGGACAAAGCACCCGGCTTGCTGCTCTTAAGGAAATAAACTAACAAGCCTGCAGCTGAAGTGAAGTCACTGAGCAGCTACAGCAGCCTACTGTTGTCAGCTTTCAGTCTGCATAAACTCAAGTTAGTCCTTGCCTGTGATAATGAGCTGCAACACGGATATCCACCACTCTTACCTCTGGCTGAGAGCTTTTTTGTGTTGATAATTTTAGCAGCATACTCCTGCCCGGTGGACTTCTTGACGCATCGCCGGACGATAGAGAAGGCACCCCTGGAGGATGAAATAATTACACAGACATCAGCAATCATAGAACTGTTCGATTTTGGTGCAAACAGAGTAAACCTCCCAGCTGTGCAATGCTTGTGTCACACATTAAAACGTCTGATATTTTGTGTATGAGATGTGAGAAGACGTCCTGTCTACGGGTGACAGGGGAGGAAGAGGGCTTGTTCCATTGTGAAAGTATCCGGTCATTAGCGCACAGGAAGAAATGTGAGAAGGCAACAGGAGAGTCACGCAAATAAAAAGGTAACATTTGACTGAGTCTCCTCACTGTGCACGGCTGCATTTTGAACAGACGCCTCCTTTAAGGTCATGCTGTCGGCTGTGCTGGTAGGTGGAGCACCTCTATTAGCCGCACGCAGAGATTAGATGTTACAGAGTAGCTTTGTAGCCAGGATATACACTCAAACCGACAACCGTGCATGCACAACTCTGTATGCAGGGGTCGCTGCATGTGCGATGTGACATTTTTTAAAATGTGCAGTCTTGTTTGCAAAGCCCTGTCTTCGTTGTTCTGGCTTGACAGAAACATAAGCCCCGCAGTCTGCTTACAAATGCACAAAAACAGAGCTGAAGGGTTGAACAGGCTCCTGGATGCCACCAGGCTGCAGCGGCTCCGTGCAGACGAGGTTTCGACGCGCAATGCCTGCAGATAAATTGTCAAACAAGTTGTTCTTGTACAGCGGATGTTAGACACATTACGGGTTACAAAGAGGGGGACGGGATAATGGTGCGATACAGCTTTAAATACACACTCGGGATTAAAGGCAAGAGCTGTCGTGAACCTGCCTCCAGCTTACTGTTGCTTATTAGGTTTCCTACCCTTCCCTGTTTTTGACAGCCCCTCTCCTGCCTTGTCAACAGTGAGGTAGTCGCGCACAATGGCAGCAGCAGCAGCAGCGGAGGAGGAGGAGGAACATGCAAACACACACAAACACAAAGCAGCAGCGTCGCTTACTTTCCGAGTTCCTCGTACAGCTGATATTCATCTGTGAATCTGGTCGAGGTTACAATTGTAGCCATGTTGACTGGAGAGAAGGGGAGAGGAGGACTCGTGAAGGCAGAGAGGGTGAAGAGAGACTGAAGCTCGCGGGGAGGAGGCGGAGGGAGGAGGGGGAGGGAGAAAAGCCGTGCTGTAGTAACAAAGATCTTCTATTGTGAAGATGAGTCACTGTTTTGTTTTTCTTGAAAGAAATAATGGTTTGCAAATGTGGGCGTTAAAGGTGCGACAAGATTTTTGTATTAGAGCTTTTAGCAGTACATACCACAGGTTTTGACTTCGTGTCAATTATTTATATGTATTGTGTTGTACAAAATATCTACCGAAATTAGCATGCTAACCCGCATTGCTCGGCAAGCTAGCAGCTACACTGAAGCTAAATTCCCCAAAAAAATGGAGCAAGCTAAGCTAATGTGACATTGCTAATGTCACAGTAGCAGTTGCTAATAGTCAATCTATTAATTTAATGTTTCATTATGGTTGTGCAATTCATTGAGTCAGGTCGATTGGCTGCTATTCTCTTTAATTTCTTTTCGGGATGAATAAAAAAATGTTTGGACCACTTACGTTTTGAAGACATTTGTTTCACCCTCAGCAGGTCAATTTTCATAACAACACTAGTTTACTTTCTTCTTTCCCACACACCTCCCTTCATTAAAATACTGTTTTTTTTTATTTAAGTTTGACTTTTATACCCCTACACTGACTTTTTTTCATATATTCCCAACAGATTGAATAATTGTAGCTAACAACGGTTAGCTGTTGACACCTTGCTAGCTGGTGTTTTTATGTCAAGGGTGACATCACAAGGGACGCACCTGGATGAGACGTCGGTCCACAGTTCGTTGATATTTCTGTCATAAGCGAGAAATAATATCAGAGTGAGACCTCTTTCTCAGAGCTTGTCTTTGGCAGTAGTGCTGGAGGTGGGATGAAAGCATTGCCAGATCTTTTCTTGTGTATCCTGAGCTGCAGATCCAGATTCAGTTTAAGCTTCTCTTCTTTCCATCTTCCACTTACTTGCACAGAAATAAAGCTGACATGAGATCAGCTCATGCGGGTCAAATCCTCCGTAGACCAAGTCATGTTGTGAGATGTGATGCCGCAATATTTTAATATTGGCACAAAGCGAGGGGCTGCATGGCCACTGTACCAGGGTTCTGACTGGAAAAAAAACGGCTAAACATGAAAGAGGGGATCAGTTCTCCCTCACAATATGCTTCTGGGAGACAATAATGATTCATGTCACAAAAATAGATTTTGCTGTTATTCTTCTCTCTAATATCAAATGTTTTAGAAATCACATGCGGCAACAAAATCACCTCAAATGCTTTCTTTGAGTAAACAATCTTCACAAACAGTTGATACAAATAGCCTACTTATGTCAGAGCAACTAAATATAGAGCTGTTTTTCCAGTATTTCGCTTATTTGTCCAGTCTTGGTCATGATTTGATGATTTACAATTTCATGCTGAAAATGACATTGTGTCCTAAAACTGAAAATTGAAATATATATATATCAAATATAAATATTTGTATTAGTCAATTCAGAAAAATATCTTCTCTGTGCTCTTAAGTTTCCATGTATTTGTATGAGCAATAATAACAGTTGTGATAGTGGTGTTGTTCTTTGCTGTCGCTGCAAAAGACAATAAATCCCAATGAGAGCTTCAAAAGGCTGATAAAAACATTCATGACACGAACTGTCCTATTTCATTTCTTTACTATGTGCCTTTAATGTCCAGTCACTGTAACATCACACTGTGTTAGCGTCAGCCTCAAGGCTGCATCCTTGTGACAGTGCGTTTGCATTAAGGCTGTCACTTTCACAGCCAGATGCACGGTCCTTCACCCTCTGTGTCTCCTAACATTGCTTGTACCCATCTGCCTATTGTGTTTCCTCTTTCCGCTATCAGAATTGTCATCCTGGTTTAATCTCAATTGTTATAACACTACCACATCTTTTAAAACATGTACTTTTGACCTAGGGTTTTTAAATTGTCCTGATATAAAGGGGTTTGTTCAGGGAGCTTCATTTTGGCCAATATGCAGTTTTAGGAATAGCAAGCTGGAGCCTCACTGTACAGGAGACAGGAAGTTATGTGTGTTACGCAATGAATGAATATCTCATGAAGGGTATTAATATACTTTTGGTACCATATGTGTGATTGCAATTGCTATGTTGCCAATTGTTGTATTATCAGCAGACAGCTGATGTTGACCTTCAGCAGTTACATTGGTATCTGCTCCCAAACGCAGTGTTTGTTTGTTTCTTTGTTGTGGATGAATTAAAAAAAGAAGATCATAGTCAATAGAAATTCAAAATACAGTTATGGTATCATCAGAGGTCGTGTCGTGGTTAACCAGTAGTGTTGTTCCTCACCTGTCGACTACTTCCTCTTGTTCTGTCTTCCACCACCGCCAGCCATGATTAGTTACCCCCCAGCACAGCTGTCCTCAGGTCAGTCATTAACTATACACAATAACCTTTTTATTTGTCATATCGTCAATGTCGCTATGTGGTGATTGTGTTCCATTTATTTCCGCCTGCTTGTCTATTCAAGCACGTAACCCTGCCACCCCCTCCCAATAAATCGCCCATAAAAACTCCCTCTCTGCCTGTGTGTCGCACATTAACGTTCCGCCTCCTGTTGCCGGTATGAAAGGTAATGGTGATAATTCCTAATAAAACAGACAATTATGGGAGATTTGTCTGTTGTGACAGTTTTACTTCATTGCGGTATGGAGCTATTTGGTGAATAAAACAGAACCGTTCCTTTCACATGTTCATGTTATCTGTAAATGCTCTTTCTCTGTTTTCCTGCTCTGCCTTGAACTGCGAGTGTGTATCATGGACTGTGTTTGGAGAGCGTTGCTGGTGATTAAAGAGTGTTTGTGGAGAAGACAGGAGCAGTGTGGCCAGTTTCTTCCATAATTACAGGGAGCCACTCTAATTTGAAAGCCTAATTAGCGAGGGTGCAGAGGTGCCGTCGTATTAATTGCTGAGCTGCAGTGTTTCTGTATGATGTGCCTGTCAAATGGGACTTGGACTGGCTGTATGGTGGCGGGTTGAAGGGTGGGTGGTAACAGTAGTATACAGCAGCAGTTCCCAAACTTGTGACCTTTGTGTGTCTATTTACAACGCATCATCACACATCCTTCCGAGTTCTTAGCAAAGGCCGAAAAAGAGGAACTTTATTGAAAAATGTGGAAAAGAGCACGGCTGTGGTTAAACCAAAGAGGAGGGGTTAAAGCGACAGAGGTGTTGGGGTGACTTCAGTCTATATAGTATGTCATAAATTCTGGCTATGGCCCCTGAGAGAGAGCCAAGTGCATTAAGTAAGCCGCCATTAGGATACCAGGACATATCTTCCTCTTCTCCCATGAAAATATACACTTTGGCCACATTTTATTTTGGCGGGGTCGTGCCCTGCTTGTTTGGATAGCGCCGGCCTCATCACATGCTGCTGCATTATTTAGCATTGGAAAAACAAACCAGCAATCAGAAAGGCAAACCATGTTGGTTCGCAGCATTAAATAGGAATTAAATTGAATGTGCAGCTCACTATTCTCTGAAAGCAAAACTTCCTCACAGTGATGATAAAGCAACAGCAGTGTTGTGGAACCAATGAGGCCAAAGGGGAGTGACTCATTCTGCAAGAATGCTTTCAACTTGGCTCAATTCTGCTTTACGTATCTTAGGAGAGACTTTTCTCCCCTCATGCTGGACAGTGACATCACAAGACTTTATGGTTTTGAGATGTTTGTTGGAGTGACCGCTGTTATTGTTATTAGCCATATGTAGAGTCCGTCACAAGGAAATCAAATGTCACATTTAAAGGAGCATCAGCTCCGTTTTGTGTCGACTTCACTACTTCACCAAAGAAACTTAAGATCGTAGATTTGCTTTCACCTTCAACTGATTATCCAACAATGGGTACGACAGCTTCCTCCTACGTACTGAATAGCACAGTGTTCTTGTGTGTGTGTGTGTGTGTGTGTTTGTGTGACACCTCCTCCGTGATTTATATCTTCTGATGGAGCCTTATTCCTGCAGGGGAACACAGTATACTGCAAATGGGTTGTGTGGGCATCTAACGATTGTCTTCACCAGTTTCTCACATGGTTGACGCTCGAAGTCTCTTGTTAACTCAAAGTGGTCTCAACAATTTCATCACTTGGGTCCTGTTGTCATTTTGTGAGTTTTTTGTCACATGCATACTTATAGTAACTCAAGTTAATTAAAATGCTGTTTTTCCTTAATTAATTCCCTACAGACAATTTGGGATAATTAAACTTGGTTGCAACAACAACAACAACATGTTCACTGACTCTCTCTTATACTTTGTGGTATTGTACATATAGCACATCACACACCTTGCACACATCACCCCCCCCCCCCCCCCCCC
>CAAKHC010010556.1:0-58555 GCA_901007825.1 Macroramphosus scolopax
CCACAGAGAAGATTATTCTTTAGATTGTATCTACACTTATGAAGACAAAGACGTAAAGGTGTTTTTTTCCAGCAAAGTTAATCTTTTGGTGAGAATTTTGGAGCAATATGTTCTTTAAAGCACTGAAACACCCATGACACACACACACAGAACAAACACTAACTCATGTTCTTAATCTATTTGCCTGATAAAACGTCTCCCCACACCTGTGGCTGTGTACTCACTGACTACTTTTACATCTGAAATCTTCACATTTACATAAAGTCTCCCTACATGTCCCTGACACTGCATATTCACAGGGGGCGTGGCTTCATGACATATAATCATTAAATTACTTGCATCTCAACAATTACTGTACAAGTCTAAACATTTGACATGAAAGAGATCTTTAGGTGCACGCACTGCATCCAAATGTAGTAATTTATTATTACTAACAGTCACATTAACTTGTTTCTGAAGTTTCTTGGTGTTGCTAACTCAACTTTACAAAGACAGCAAAGCTCTTTTGTTTATTTTCCATGAACTTAACATCCACCGCACATTACATAGTCATACTGCTTTCCCAGCCAAGCAGTCTGCGTAACGTTATCAGCCAGGATAAGTGCCGACAGCTGTCTGTGTGTGGTGCCTTCTCATAGGAACGTTGTGTTTGCACTCTGTGTCAACTACAGGTGGACAATGCAGCCAAAATCTTATATCATGGTTAATTTTTATATCACAATTAATACCTTTTCTGTAAAAACATTTAAGAGATGGTTTAAAATACATATTTGATTATTCTATTCTTTTATTACATCTAGTTCTTAAAAGGGATTCATATTCCTAACTGGAGGGAGGTTTCCAATCGTTCAGCTGTTGAATCACATCCTCTCTTTGACTGTCATATAAACATGTTAAATGTCCTACAGTCAGGAATTAGTGTGGCTGTAATGATGAGCAGACGCACCCCTTTGTAGATGTCCACCTCAAGCGTCTCGTTGTTCATAGGAAAGAGACCTTGGTGAGGGATGCTTGTTGCATTGCACACATCATTCTGAAACCAGGAACAATAAAACACGTGAGACACAATTTGAGGCTATGAACACTGTGTTAATCAGAAAGCATTTATTCCAATATATTTCATGATGAACACTAAGTTCAACAGCACTCAACATAAAGCACCGGATCGTGGTTACCACTGTGTACCTACCACTTCCATATTGCTTTTATTGTAGAAGGCCTCAGCAAAGACGGCTACAACAAAGACGTTGATGAGAAAGGAGAAGAAGAGGGCGATAGTTGACTCGATGAAGTAGTACTTGTTGGCTTCCTTCACTTCCTTCTTGTTTTTGCGATCGATGTCCCGAGACTGTTGTGTGAGGGAGGAAATAAGATCACATTTTCAGCTAACATCCAACTTCATAATTCATGAATCAGAACAATACTTCAAAGACAAGAAAAATACGTTTACTATATTAAAGCCATTTAAAGGTTATACGTGGTGTGACACACAACCCAGGCGCTGGGTTAGATAACATAATCAAATGCTGATAAGTACAGGTGCATAATAATTAACTTGACCTCATTTCCAGATTTGGTTCTTTTGATAAGACAATGCGTTTGTCATGATGTCTTGAGAAAAATTACATTACTAGTATTACTGTTAAGTATAACAATACTGCTTATCTGCATTTCACAACAAACTCCTCTCTCACCTTGACCAGTGCTGAGTGCAGGTAGATGTTGTGGGGCATGATGACAGCACCGACGATTCCAACCGCCTGCTCCAGCTGCAGAGACCCACAGCCGGCACAGTACGGTACGAACATCCCCTCCAGCAGCTTCCCTTGGTCTGGCTTTACAAGCACATACTACATAGAGGCAACAAAGAATCAAATATGTAAAGCAGCCATGAACAACAGTGGTGAAAAAAAACACAATAATGTGATTAGAAATCAAGCAGAATGTTACCTCATAGCCGAAACTAATAGCCATTATAGTGATGAGGAGGCCAAAGAATGCTTCAAGTTTCCTCAGGCCTACAAAAGGGATAAAGTTGCATCAACACCAGGGTGCACAGATTTTCATTATGAACTGGAAAGCGAGTGATTTTTAATCTGTAGGAGAATCACATACCATATTTGTCTAAAAAGAGGAACACAAATGTGTCTGTGATGGTGATGAGGACTCCTGCCCACAGTGGAATCCTGGAGGAGCATAAAACAAAATGCATTTCTAACCATCACAGAAATTACTTGTTTGTAAAAACGTCAAACTTGAATGCGGTCACATCGGTACCTGCCCACAGAGAGAAGGTTGAGAGCTATTGCACAGCCAATGACCTCCTGCATGTCTGAGCCAATAATGGCCAACTCCACCATCAGCCATAGGATGTATCGTGGAACCTGGACAAGGGAAAGATATTTGTAGTCAACAATTAAAAATATATATACAAATACATATATGTATAAACTGTCTTCATAGTGCATAGAAATTATTCTCCAATATTTAATACCATGACATCAAAACAAAGTGTTTTTATGGAGATTTTACAAATGAGTGGAAAATGCTCACCGTGGGATACTGGCGGTTGCAGACTTCAGCCAGGTGCATCCCCGTGACGACCCCCAAACGTGCCGCCAACCTCTGCAGCAGCAGCCCGATGATGGTTGCTCCGAGGAGCACCCAGAGGAGCTGAGGAACAAGAACAAACTTGTGTTTTCTTCTGAATCCTCACACATAAACAAGCAATTTAAACTCCAAGGCATCTCAAAACCATCATGTCTTCCTGTATTGTCTGCATTCCCATTTTTTCAATTTATCACCTTATAGCCAGCTTTAGCTCCAGACTGCAGGTCAGACTCGATGTTCCCTGGATCCAAGTAAGCGATGCTCATCAAGAACCCCGGTCCAGTGAAGGCCCAGAGTTTACGAAAACTGAATACCTAAAAAACAAATGGACCAATTAAGTTCTGTCACTCATTCTATGGTGTAAAAGGGACATCAAGGTAAAAGTCTAGTTTGATAGACTCCTATTGATCACAGCTATGACATAATAACATCCAAGCAACACTTCAGTTTTGGGAGAATATTCCATGAAACAGTCATCAGTACCTGGCTGCCACTCTCGGGAATGGGCACCTTCTCTTCAAAGTATGTGGAGAAAGGTTCATCCAGGGCCACAGGTGAGGCAGGAGGAGAGATGGAGCTGTACTGGTTTGTTTGAACAACTCCATTGTCCTGAGGGGAGTCCTCTAAAAATAACACAAACAAAAGAAGAAGAATTAGATTAGATTAGAAAATTAAATTAGAAAACCTTTATTCGTCCCACGACGGGGAAATTTACAATGGGAGTCCAGTTAGTGATGAGAGGGTTAAACCGAACCTAAACAGAATAGAAGTCATGATACACGTTTCTAGAATCCTTAAATCTCTTTGATTTAACAAAAAAAGTAACCAAACCGCTTTAATGTCCTTTCAGTCCGTCATTACATCTTCGAATGGGCACAAATTTATTCAACAACTTTCATTGAAACCTTCTTTCACATGACAAATACAGAAACAGAAGTGACTGAAAGCTTTTTAGTCTGTTAAACAAATACCCACCTACTCAAACGATGTAAAGGAATATAAACCGAATAACATCGACCAAGACAGTCGGCAATGTCATCTTCAGAAGGCTGATGACAGTCAACAAGGTGAATATCAGCTATTGTCGATGTTTGGACGATATATTAACTAAAACTCGGAATGATTAAATCTGAGCCACAGACTGTTGTAACTAAACATTTAGTTCATGTCTAGAGCACTTTAACAACATTACAAAACAGATAATACTGCTTTGGTAATTATGTAATAAGATCAATGATATAATATAAACGTTCAAAAGTGCTTGTCTGTTCCGATGTGTCTGGGTAAAGCAGCTGTACCACCAGTACGCAGTTTGTGCCACTTTAATAAACAGAAGCAACAAAATTAAAAGCAACTAAATCTCAATTAAAATTCTACTACTTCAGTGATAGACGTTAAAGTTTTACTCACTGAGTTTAGACCTTTCTCCCTTCATCTCAAACTCACTGCTGGTCCCAAAGTCCAGTTCCCTTCAGATGACTGTGTTTAAATGACTCTGCATGTATCATCTCCTTTTCTATGTCACAACGGCACTCTGATGTCATGCTTCCAAAAATCAGCCGGGAAGTGAGAGAAGTTAAGGAAGTTCTCCAAGCGTCTGTGCACTAATAATGTATGGAGAGACTTGCCCTTTGCCGCTTGAATCACACATGACACGTAAAAAGTTACAAAGTTCAAGGCAGGATGACTCACAGTGAGCAGATTGTCAACTAAAAAGGGTTTTATTCAAAAATAATCCAAGAATGAGAATTATATGTTCATACACTGTCAGATTATTAGTCTTCTGAAGTTTAACAGTGGTGCTGTGAATGCAAGATAATGTTAAATATTGTTTTAAGCACTTCTGTCCGCATTCACACTGACAATGAACCCGTATTGCTGATTTAACCAGAAGCCCAGAGGGTTTCACGCTGGAGTACATGGTGGGTGTGTTCAATGCGATGCTCATGTTTCTGTTAGCTTAAGCTGTTACCTTCAAGGAGGTCTTCGTCTTGCTGAGCCTTCATCAGGGCAGGCTGATGGATCCCCGGGAACTTGAGGGATGAATATCACCCTATTGCAAAAAGACAACATCAGTTATGTAACGAAAGACATTCAGATGAAGACAAAGAGTCTGTTCAGGATGAAGTATATATTTTACTGGAAAGTAATAGGGTTAGGAACTATCATACATATATTATCCTTTCATTAAGCAAATCATTTTTTCCAGTTGATGATCCGAACACAGAGCAAAGCAGCAACCAGTCAGATTTGAATATCTGGAACGAGAGCATGTTTTGTCTCACAAAAAAGGATACATTGCTGATTCCTTTCCCACAGTATTCATCAGGTGATAAGAGAATGAAAGTACGCATCTGCGGTTCTTTTTTGGACCGTCAGACTAACTAAAAAGAAATCACAATACAAATACAATCACGAGCAACTTCAACAACAGATGTGACTGTGCAATATTTTTTACCCCTTTCCCCTTTTCAATAATTACAACATTGAAATTCACAAGTGATAAAAATGACTAAGTAACAACAAGCGATGGGAAAGGTCGGTCCGTTCACAGGAAACCTTGAGTTGATCACAGGCGCCAAAGTTTCACTTCCACCACAAGCATCCTTCCTCTTGTCTCACCTCAAAAAAGGACAGTTATGGCCTGCAAAACAGCCACTTTTTCAACTTACTATGCAAAAGATGAAATTCAAACCCAAAGTACAGCCAAGAAGCAACAGAACGTCCTCTGACACAGAGAGAAGGTCCTCTGAGAGCACATGACAGGGGATCATATGAGACAAGAAAGAGCAGCTCTTCCAACAGTCAATGTTTCCAATACGAGATGTGTTGGGGGTAGTTCATATCATGTAAGTGGGTATAGTAAATTATAACATTACAGTTACCTGCAATTACAATAGGTAAAAGTACATGTCATGATACAGTAACTTTTCTGTAGATTCAATAAATAGCTTAAAATAACCAAACTATACATCACCACATTTGATTATTATCTTCTTTTATTTGGAAATTTGGAAAACAATATTCCTCCCTTTGGTCATTTTGGGTTGTTGGATGCCTACTTCTACTTTTGTATTTACAATTTCGCTCTCCTTCATGTCTGCCCAAATCACGTTACCTTGTGAAGCAGCAGGATTTGTGAGATCATGTGAGAATAAAGCTCCTGTGCTATAAATGGTTTTGCCAGATTTCTACCAGACACATTCCTATGGTCACATGGCGTATATATATGGTCATGTCAGTAAAAGTGAACAGTTTTGGACGATAAAAATAAAAAAGAAATGCCCATACCCATTTTTTCATACTTGCAGGACACTCATTGATGATGCTTATGGTGCATCGATGACAATAGCAGCCACCGTCACATGAATGTTTTCCAAAGCTAAAAAAAAGCCCAACCAACTCTTCTAATTCTCTAAGACCACCCACCACCAGCTGAACCCTCTTATATCAACTACTATTATATTATGTAGTATTTCATCTTTTCCTGGGAAGCCAGTGGACCAAGGGTTAGTATAATCCCTCGAGGCATGCATGAAGGAAGGATCACACCATCTTTTTCACATAGAAATACAGACACACAGCAATATACAAAACTACCAGGGCACTGTAACACTCATTCTTATCTGCCCTACACCAAAATACGAATAATATATTATGCAACGAGCCCGTAGTGACCTGGATTCCAATCCTGGACACATGTTTATCCTCAGGATTCCATGTGAATGCAGTAACTTGAAAAATGTTAAAAATTGAATGACACTTCCTGTGACACTCACTAAGAAACAACAACTTACAGCACGAACCTCTTTCACTCATTTTGAATTCGCCAATATTGTAAGATAAATTATAATAATAATAGTAACGTTATAGCAAGCAAAAAAGCCCGGGCCACAATGAACACCAACAAGACCTAATCTGCACGGAACAGCCTTTACAATCACTCCTGCACATCTGTGACAACTCCCAAACGGACAAATGATCTCTAATGGTATAGCACAGTAATATGAGCAGAACAGGTTTTTATACGCCTTGCAAAAAACAATCTCAACATGATAATCCTGTCAGCAAGAATCCTATGAGACAAAACAAAATCTATGAGTCAATTAACCAGTAAACAATAACTTAAAATGTTCCCCTCTACTTCAATATCTAATGTCACGTTTCACAAAACAGGCAGAACCAACAAACTAGTACACTTGATTTAAGAAAGAAGTTGGCCACTACCAGAGTCAGAGGTCATGGAACAATTGAACTGGAAGATCCTCCTGCTTCTCTCAAGTGGCCGGTGTGGAAACATTTTGCCTTCCCAATAATTTATGAATACAACAAATGTGTTGTGAATAGTGAACACTCGAGTTACAAAAAGCCACTAGATGGCAGAAGGTACTGTACAACAAAATATTGGGTTTCATCACCCGGAATGAGTCTCCAGGCTAAAGAATTGTGTTATTCTTTGGTCAGTCATCACATTTTTAATAAATACTTTCAATGTGACTAAATGTTCTTAATGCAAGACATTTTAGTAATAGAATTAACGGTCTTTGTTGAGAACTGGATCTTATGCTCCATTCTTTTTTCTTTTTGGCTAAATGCAAACACCAGGCCACTGGTCATCCTTATTTTTAGAAAGTCATCACCACTATGCTATGTTTTCATGTGGTGGGGAAGATTATGCGTTGACCTTGCTTGCATTTTATTTTCAATCACTCAATTTTATCTTATCATTTTTTGTCTTATATTGCTGCTTTTCGAGAAGGATTATTTCTCAAAATAACCCCCGCGATAGATCGTTTTTGAACATAATAACAGTCACAACTAACACCATGTCTCCCCAAATAATCGAAAGATGTGAATGACAGTTGTAAGGGCATAAAACCAATGATTTCTCTATGTTTACAAATCAAGACTTGATAGTCTAAGAATGGAATAGCCATCAGTGCTGAAAGAAATATTTAAATTCAAATTGAACTGCATTGGGACCTTCAAATCGTGGATTTGAGAAAGAGAGGGGAAGGGAAAGCATTTCTATTCATTGGATTGGGTAATATAATGCAAATTCAGGAGCGCTACGTGTGTTTAGAACATACAAAAAAGGTAAGACAACAACCCAAATAAACGCAGGACCAAGAAAATTAGTAAATTGAATAAAAAGTAAAATATAGCAAGGTCAATCTCTATAATATAACATTCAACTTGAAATCGTTTGACCTGTCGTGCTAAAAAGTTAGCTAACGCCATGGAGGTGATGTGGCTTCAGTAAGTAATGTCACAGCCTGTGAACGTAGATCCAGACAACCTTCCCATTGACAATCCTGTAAATTATATATATGTGGACCAGCACCGGCACTGTCATGTAATTCTAACAAGCCCGATAATAAAAAACATGAATATCTTGGTGCGTAGATTTACAGTCTATCTAATGCTACCATGCTATAGGTTAGCTGTGTGGTTGGTACCGCTAACGTTAGTTACCCTTATCAAAGTTTGCAAACGCCCTTACCTGGGTTTACTTTATGGGAGGATTAAAAAGGTGACAACTTGTGGATTAAATCCGATTTGTAAAACACACCATGTGTTTAAATGTAAGGTTAGCTGACCAGGACGTTATCAAGCTAAACTCTCGCAAAGTCGTACCTTTCCATGTCAACTGTAAATTGTAGTCCCTAAGCGCATGCTCAGAATTCTTAATCTTTTCTGATTGGTCAATAAGTAAAGGTACCCAGGGTGGACTGGCCCCGGATTTAGTCTGTCAGGTCCTGCCAACGTATTGTTTGTTTTGGTCCCAACCATGAAATCATTTAAAAACTGTTATACCAAAATTTGCCTTGTGAATTATTTATTAATAAACAATATACCACTGGATTATCAGAGACATTAATATGTATACGTATCAGTTTACTGATGTTGATCAAATGTTGTGAAGGGAGTGAAGAGCTGTCACATTAGTTCATTGCAATACAATACTTACCTTTGAATTGAGATAAAGCTGGAAATACTCAGGTAAAAGTAAAGCAAGTTAACACGGTATAATGTAGCCACCAGCGCTTGAATATAGAAATGTTCATAAAGATTACGACTCATTACTGCTTTCCACCAATTGAAATGTAATTCACGTTTCTGTGACATCTCGCGCGATATTCTCGTAGGTGAACATCAATGGCTAATAAAGCTAGCTAACGAGCTGCAAAAGAGTGACATGTAACATTACACAGTCTGAATGAAGGAGCGTCCAGATTCATTGGGAAATGGAGTGTAGAAATATCAAGGACCAGGTAACTGGATATCTTAGTAAATATAGCTTTTAGGTGTTCCCCAACTATGAGTTTTTCATACTCCTGTAACTGCTGGCTATTCATGTTAGCGACATGCCGAGTAAAGTTTGCTATGATACCCAGCTACATGAACACAAATCTTTCCCATTTAAGTTGAATAAATTAATTTGGTAATGTAAGCCCTTTTGTTTCTTTTAATGTTTTCATTTGCAATGCATCTAGATGGTGATTCGGGTCTTTAGTGTCTTTGGTAGATATCTGTTACAAAATCTGCTTAACAATTCAGCTAACTCATCAGCCTTAAAATGTAATTAGAATTCAATACTGGGTCACTAACTTTGCATGTCTGTAGACGACAATCAGTGACTTCGATAACTTCGATAAATTGCGATAACTAACAACAACTTTGGCTGGGAATGTAGGACAATTTGAGTGTTGCACACATTCGCACACATTTTTTCCGTCTATACAGTGGAAATGTGTGTGAATGTTGTTGTGCAATAAAGTTCTTAACTTCTCTAAAGAAGAAAAAACAGGGATGTTCGTGTATTTATTTTCCTTATTTGCATCTTGATTTCAAGAACAGCTTGATTAATAAATCACAACCATGGCTTTTTTATAATTTGACTTGCTATTTGATTGTCTGACATGCTTTTACTTTGTCTCCTCCGTGGAAAATGTAGTCAATTTAGTCATCAGACTTGTATCCTAAAACACTTGGAGAAGAGATGTTGTTTTCCATTGGCACAGACATGCAGACATTGCTCCCAGTAGGTTAGGGCAAGTTTTTCTACTGGAAGCTATCAAGACTAAGTTATGCTTAACATTGATTTTGTGGGTCTGTTTCCTTTGTGTTGTGTACTTGTGCACTACCACAGACCTTTGAACGCCTTTGTTTTAATTTGTATCATTTATTTGTTCATGATCTTTATCTGTTTTACCCATAAAATCTCTTTCAGTGTCCTTTGGTCCAGGCTATATTCAGCCGAAATGCTGAAGAAGTGACATTTTTGTTGAGCAATAAAGAAGATGTCAATTTATTGGTAATATTGTCCTACACTAACTCTGAATTCATCATGTTGTTCTGTTTATTTCTTCTTTTTTTTGCAAATTGGGATGTTATTTTAGAACTCATTATATTTTGGATCAAATGCTAATATTCGTATATCACCCAGGACCAAGAAAAGAGCACACCGCTTCATGCTGCTGCTTATTTGGGCGATGTCCATACTATGGACCTTCTTATCAACTCAGGTAAAAAAAACTATCATAGAATCAAAAACCTTTTCTCTTTTAAACAAACTGTTTAAATACTACTAAATGTTATTGTATATTCTCTCCAACTAAGCTTTTCCAAACTTTCCAATAAAGGGATGTGAACCAGGGCAAAAGCCAAATTGCCAAAAACCGTCCAAACCAACCAATAAAACCTTTCTCTGCTGTTGATTTTCTAAAGGTGCAATTGTCAACACTAAGGACCAGGGTTTGCTGACTCCTTTACATCGAGCCGCTGCCTCACGAAATGAAGTATGTTCCTACTTTCAAAATATTAAAGGAATATTTTAAAATTGAGTAATTTTTAATTGAACAATAACAATCACCTGATGTTAATGTTCTTAATGTGACATGCCTATTCTTTTAATTTTGTGTTTTCTCCCTCAGAGGGCTGTGGAGCTGCTACTAAAGCACAATGCAGAGATCAACTCACGGGACAAATTCTGGCATACACCATTACACATGGCAGCCTCAAACTGGGCTATAGGATGTGCTAAAGCCCTGATACCACATGTGCAGAGTGTGGATGTTTCTGACAGATCAGGCAGAACACCCCTACATCATGCAGCATACAGCGGCCATGGAGAGGTAAACCAAAAAACTGATAAAGCTGAAAAGTAGATTTAATTTAGGAAGTCAATAAGAAATGGGAGGCCTTTCCTTTGTCTCACACAATATTTGCCATTCGGATAATATTTTATGAATGTTCAATAGAGAATATACACTTCTCTATATTGTCTGTTCTGTCAAGTCAAAATTAAGCTGTATACACAATTTGATACTATACACTTTTGTTTCTATCTGCAGATGGTGAATTTACTTCTTAGCAAAGGTGCCAACATGAGTGCCAAAGATAAGAAGGAAAGGCAGCCGATCCACTGGGCTGCATACCTTGGCAAGTTGTGTCAAAGAGAGATTTATTACCCCTCTTTACTTATTATAAAATTCACACACCTCAACAGAAAGTGAGGATAAGAATGCACAATCCTGTAAGGAAATAATGTTTTATTTTGAAATAGGTGGTTGGAAAAATGTCCAAAAGGTATTGCCAAATATTTTGCTTTAAGAATATAATTTTTTAAATGTGATACATTTGAGATTATATTACTACATGGAACACTTCTATCACTGTGTATTAACTAGAAATGCAATAATTGACAGACTAGAACGTCCCACAGATGCTCAATATGGGACATGTCTCGTGAATAGGGAGGCCAATTAAGAAGAGGGATGTTTTCAGCTGCCAGAAACTGTGTGCACAATTATGTGCGACTTGAAGGTTGAGCATTGTCATGCTGAACAATGCAATTACGTCTTCGGACAAGCGGCACATCAATACAGACGATACAGAACTTCATCCTGGTATTGGACTGCATTTCCGTCTCCTTCCACGATCTGCAGCTGTGCCATTGCAGCAACATTCGCATAAGCAAAGTGATATTTGCATGTTAGAGGTGAAAATATGAGTTATTTGTGAAGACGGCTCCAATGTGCAAGACTCTTATCAAATATGTGCGTTAGCCCATTTAAATCTGTTCCAGAACTAATTTTGGATCACTCGATTAGTCAACCTGCATACAGCCTAAATGAAAAACGGACGTAAAGACACAAATTTTAACCCTTGACTTACAAGGATTCTTCTGGCATATCATTTTATCTTTTGACTACCTGACTAACGCATTGCCATTTTTTTTTCAAATTAAACTAGCTTTATTTACTGAATATGCCAAATACTAGACAACTATTATATCAAAGTAGCCCTCTTGCTAACTGCTTCAGTCTGCAAACGGGTTTGTTGCGATGTGCATTGTGCATGCATGGCAAATGCTTGGAGTAAATGTTAAGCTCTTCTTACAGGACATGTGGGGGTTGTGAAGCTGCTGGTGTCTCACAGTGCAGATGTGATGTGCAAGGACAAACGTGGTTATACTCCACTCCATGCTGCAGCTGCCAGTGGACAGTTAGACGTGGTCAAATATCTGTTGAGGCTGGGGGTAGAGGTAAAGTGGCTTGGCAACATTTTTATTAGAGCATAATTTTCCTTTAGAATCCATATTTATATTATGTGCGGCATATTCTATAATGATATACAATGTATTCTTAAAAAATATTATGCACATGCGGTTCCCTGTGAACAAGCCCTATCTTTCACACTGGATCCCTCTTTGTTTTTTAAGATGCCTCCAGGTATTATCAGACAATTAAGCTGTCCATTGTGAATCTGCCCCTACTTCATATTCAGCATTATTTCTCAGGCTTTCTCAGGCTTTCTTGTAGATGTTTATTTCACGCACCTCAAATGTTTTTCTCCTCTGTCTACCAGACTGATGAACCAAATCATTTTGGGAACTCTGCGCTCCACATGGCCTGCCACATGGGGCAGGACACTGTGGCCACTGAGCTGGTGAACAACGGTGCGAACATCAACCAGCCCAACAACCACAGCAACACACCTCTGCATCTGGCTGCTGCCTCCTCCAGCGGGGTGCTGTGCCTTGAGCTGCTAATTAACAATGGTGCTGACGTCAACATGCCGGTAAACACAAATGATAAAGAAACAATTAAAAAATACTGTTTTGCTTAATTAAGTTAAATGATCAGGGGAATAAAGATACAATTCATAATTACAAATTAAGGTGATTTGTTAACTTCTTCTGGCAATTCTCCTCATTCTATCCACAGAATAAAGAAGGGAAGATCCCTTTGCATATGGCTGCTATGCATGGGCGCTTCACAGGCTCCCAGATTCTCATCCAAAATGGTAACGTAATTGTTGGAATTGTATATAAACTGAATCGTACTGAACGTGTACAGTATCTTTCCCATTCACTGACTGAGATTAACACGTCCCTACTTAAAATACGTCATTGTATTTGACATTATGTGTCCTTCCCCCCCGTTTACACAGGAGGGGAAATAGACTGCGTTGATATATTCGGAAACACTCCTCTTCATTTTGCTGCCAGATATGGTCAGGAGTTGTTGATCAGCACTTTGCTGACAAACGGTGCTGATAAAACCAGGTAAGATTTCTTTGAAAACGACAGAGGCTGAATGAAACAACACTGCATTGTATTTATATATGTATTTATATTGTATTTTATATATGTTTACGAATGCTCCTATATGTTACTGCTATACATTAAACTTCTATCAGTACTTAAAATATTCCAAACCAATATTTTTCCTGGAAAGCAGAAATAGTTTAAAAGCATTAAACTATCAAATTCTAATATTAGACCGTAAGTTCCACTTCTGACACATACAGACATAAATGATTGTTGTGATGATCTGATGTTATGAAGACAGGGGATTCATGGGATGCTTCCAGTACACTTGGCGGCGCTCTACGGCTTTCTAGACTGTTGTCGAAAGTTACTATCAAATGGTGAGAATCCTTTCAATGTGTCAACCTGTGCTCCTCTATTCATCCTGATATTTCTACACAACTGTAATGACACGTATCAATGTGCTGCCAGATTGTCTGTACAAAGTTTTCATTGTTGTTTGTGTATCATTCAGGCCAGTTTTACAACATTGTGCCATCTCAGCCAAGTGGACAGATGCTATCAGTGGGGTTTGATATCAACACGCAGGATGATCATGGGAGGACCTGTCTGCATGCAGCGGCATCTGGAGGGTAAGCGAGTAAACGAACACACGCACACACTCACATAATGTTTTTTAATTGCTGTTATTTATTTATCTCAGGCTGCAAATAAGTCAACTGAAAGCTTCAAGTCTAAGTCAGATACTTGGCTCTTATTTTAACTAACTTTTTTGTGATTGTGGCAGACATGTTGACTGTCTTCACCTGCTGCTAAATAGTGGAGCTGAACTGGATGTAAAGGATAATTTGGGAAGGTAAGCACTGCTGATTGTCTGAGCATTAAGATATCATTTAACTCTTCTTGGATGGTGATGTTTCGTAGGATCATAGTTGTCCCCTGTTGTTCCTCGCAGATCACCCTTGCACTACGCTGCAGCCCACGGGCACAGCAAATGCACAAATACCCTGTTGAGAGCCGGCTCTGAGGTCAACGAGTCAGATCTGATGGGCTGCAGCCCTCTACACTACGCTGCTGCGGCACACACTTTCTGTGGGTAAGAGAAAGCATGAGTGCTGTGTTGCGCAATCACTACGTTGTTGTCTGTCCTGCATTAATTCAAGCCAGGTATAAAAAAGTCTTACGTTCTACAGAGGGGACACAAGCTCTGAACCTGACTACAGTGTGGAAAAAGAACAAGAAGCCTCTCTGTAAGTCATATATTACTCATAAGCCATAGACCACAGGAAAGGGAGAGCAGCAACCCAGTATATACACATTTAAAGCTGGAATCAACAAAAATCTTCTCTTCCAATCAGGTTACATTGAAATCTCCCAACCTATATCACATCTTTCATTTTAAGAAATCTTTTTTACCTTTCTACATTAGCCCAGAACACTCAAACCAAACTGGCAGATAAGGATTTGAAAGAAGTTCAGAATCCCCCCCAACATTTCTAAAAGAAAAACATTGGTTTAAAAAAAATCACTGCATGATGCTGTTCCTTATAATGTTTTAAGTTATCGCTCACTAGTGTTGGTGACGTGTGCTGGAACTTGAAAGAACCCCGGAAAGGATTCCTCATGTTCCCTCAATTCTTCATTCAGGTGTTTAGACTATTTGCTGGACAATGGAGCGAACCCAATTCTGAAGAATAGCAAAGGTTACAGTGCTGTTCACTATGCAGCAGCCTACGGGAACAAACAGCATCTGGAACTGGTCAGTGGAATCTTTTTATTTCGAGGGTTCAATTTAGCTTTTCTGTGCTTGGATTATATATTGCAGGCTAGACGTAGTTGAAGGTTTCTTTATGTTGCATCTCTCCCAATTGCAGCTCCTCGAGATTTCATTCAACTGTCTGGAAGAGGTTGAAAGTAATATTCCAGTCAGCCCTTTGCACTTAGCGGTAAGTAGCACACATGCACGCCACATTCCTGCTTAAGTGATGATTAAAACACTGGACTGCTTGTAATTCTTTTAATTATGACCACATTGTTTTTCTCCATGAACATGTGCTCCGTGGTTACAGGCATATTACGGACACCGCGAGGCCCTCCGTTTACTGTGTGAAACATTAGTGAGTCTGGATGTACGAGACATTGAAGGCCAAACCGCCCTCCACCTTGCTGCTCATAGAGGTTTTGCCCCGTGTGTGGAGGTGCTGCTGAAACATCAAGCCTCCTACACACTGAAGGAGCACAAACAGAAGTGGACTGCTCTCCATGCTGCAGGTACTTATGTATGTTTGGTTTTAGTGTCCTGGTGGTGGACATTGCAGTGAAAGTTTTGTTTTTATAACATTATGTTTTCACTTCATTATCATTGTTGTTGATATTCTGTGTTTTTATTAGCATATATTTTACTTTATTATTCTTTTTCCATGTGCAGCTGCTGAGGGCCAAATGGATTGTCTGCTTTTACTGGTCAACAAGGAACAGAGTGCTGACGTTATTGACAGCCCAGACACACGGGGACAGTGAGTCACTTCCTGGTTGAGTATTTGTAGTTTATTAACATTAAAAAGAGTAAAATTATTATTTTTATTAACTCAATACCACTGAAGTACAGACAGCTGATTGTACACATGAACACAACAAACCAGTAAATGAAAGTATCTATTGTATGTACTTCCATATTAAAATAACAAGATTTTGATAATAATAATGTCCCTAACTAGAATCTGAATTAATTTATTTCAGTGAGTTGAGCATCATTAAATCAATGAAGCTAGTTTGTCCATGTATCTGAAGACAGGATACGGTGTTCACATATAAAATGCATAAAACAAATACTCATGCACATATAAAGGCACTTAACTTTTTTTCCAGGCTGACCAGATCAGGTAATAACAACGACTAAACTATACAGCATTAAATTAATTTAGTTTTTGTTTGCAGGACGGCTCTCATGCTGGCAGCTCTGGGTTGTCACACTGATTGTGTCCACATTCTGTTGGAGAAAGGAGCAAAAGCAGATGCTGGAGATAAAAAGGGCTTCACCGCGTTACACCGTGCTGTATGTATTTACTATGTTGTGTGTTTATGTATCTGCGTGTCCTATCACTATTTCACTGCAGTTGTGAAAGTGAACAAAACATCCATTAATGTTCCAGTCGTAAATTCCCTCTCGCATCAAATGTTCTGTCATCCACTTACAGGCCACGTTGGGAAGTGAGGACTGTGTATCTGCTCTGTTGGAACATGGTGCCTCCGCTCTGTGTAGAGACTCTCAGGGAAGGACGCCACTGCACCTTGCAGCTTCCTGTGGCCACACGGAGCTCCTGCACAGTTTGCTGAAGGCTGCATTGAAGGCCGACCTTCTTGACTCCATGTTGGACCACAGAGGCTACACACCCACCCATTGGGCTGCCTACCACGGTGAGTCAAGAATGTTCTCATGTCATTTTCATGTAAATGTGATTGATTTGAAAAGATAAACAAGTACTATTAACTGCGAGCATATGACAGCATCACCATTTCATCATTGCAACAACCATTGAAGAGTTCCTATGTGTAAAAACTCACGGCTGAGTCGAGATAGATGTCTATGATTCTTCAAAGGTTTGTATATGAATCATTTGTTCCCTGTCTTCTTCAGGACATGAAGGATGTTTACGCATTTTACTTGAGAACAAATCTTTTAGCAACCAGGAAGGAAATTCCTTCAACCCATTGCACTGTGCTTTGTAAGTACCATAGTCGATGCTCATCACACACATGATTTTCATTTCAATAATGATGAATTAAGTGTAGTTTATTAACATGTAAAGACTATTTCTCCCTTTGCAGAATTAATGGTCATGAAGTTGCAGCTGGACTTCTAATTAAGACTGCTGGCCCAGGAATTGTTAAAATTAGTGATGCCAAAGGAAGGTGGGTTCTACTCTGAGATGACTACTTATTTTCTTTCACATGTATTTTGAGCAACGTGCAGGTAATGCTGTGATAATATGCTGGAAATTGAATCCCTCTTACAGCAGCTCAATGTGATTGCTGCTGTCTCTTTGTGCATATTGAATAGAGTAGTTCAGTGGTCTTCAACCGGGGGTCCGCGACCCCTAGGGGGTCCGCGGAGGTACTGCTGGGGGTCCGCCAACTTAAAAATAAAATAAAGGCAATTTTAACCAAAATAATATGTGAGTTTAATTTTTTTTAATTATTATTATTTGATTGAGATAATTAAGAACATGTCATTAACATGCAATAATAATATACTTTTGACGAAATCTATTTAGTCTACCCAGTCAGAAATTGGTTAATACAGTGAAATAAGCTGAATAAAATACATTTAAAAGTTATTATAAGTCAGGCTTATATTTAAAAAAAAAAAAAAAGGGGGGGGGGAATTTCAAGTGGGGGTCCCTGCTCTGTTTTTCTCTCATCCAAGGGGTCCCTGGGCTAAAAACGTTGAAGACCCCTGGAGTAGTTTAATCAAATATTGCTGTATTACACTTCAATCAATTATATTTTGAGTCCTCTGAAGTGAGTTCTATAAACAAAAATGTATTGTGAAATTTATGCAACCTCATGATGTTAAATATTTTATTTATTTTGCACCACCGTCCAATAAAATGTTGAAATGTATTTTTATATTTCGATGTGTCTCATCTTGTATATTTGTATGTTATGTGCTCGCAGGTCTCCGCTGCACGCCGCAGCTCACTCAGGAACTATTACTGGGCTCCAGCTGGTCCTGGCCCAGGGGGCAGAGGTCAATGATGTTGACCATTGTGGATGCTCTGCTCTGATGGTTGCTGCTGACTGTGGACAGACCATGGCGGTTGGTAAGTGATCTGTTTGTGTGTAAGCAGAAGTACCTGTACCTGGAAGACATTGAAAAAGATGTAATTTAAGGAATAAGTTTGATGTTTCTGCAAGATATCTAAGTCCCTCTGTCATCCATCTTCCTCCGGATTATGGTGCTTCCCTATCTGAAATATACTGACAAGAATATGAATATTCACTACTTGCTTCTAGCACTTGTATAATTTGTTTTTATTTTCAGTGTCTTTACTAATAAGACTTCATACAATTTATGAATCTGTTCCCCTGTTGCACCGATAGTCACTACACATGAAAACACCCAGTCAATCCTTGTGTTGTTGTGAAAGGTGTCTTATCTCCTGCATTTCAGAATTCTTGCTGCACAAGGCGAAGCCAGACCTGACCCTGTTGGATGTCAATAATAACACAGCCCTTCACTTAGCCTGCAGCAAGGTCACATACACATATACATGCATGTATTGTATGCTTACAGTCGCACAGTAATGTTTGCATGTGTGTAACATGTAATATTACCAGATAGGGTTATAGCCTACCAAAAAAATTTTGTTCTAAGGTTGCAGTAAGAACAATTGTGCTCAAATGCATTAACAGCTATTATAATGTGTTTTTTTTACTGCAGGGTCATGAGATGTGCGCCCTGTTGATTCTAGGAGAGATCAACGACTCCTCCCTCATAAATGCAACAAATACCGCTCTCCAAATGTGAGTTGAAGAAGTGACTAGTATATATGCCTGCTGTTCATTAAGAATACCACTGTTCATTTCAGCATTGATTAAATTTACACTGGTAGAACGTTTTAAACTCGATTGGACTGCCAATGATGTGATGTAGACCTTTAAAGACAACCTGACATTGAAGATCGTCTTTTTAATTTACAGTTTAGGAAGAACTTTTTTTCCCCGTCTACAGTATGATGTCACTCTCTGACAGTTATGTGGTGTGGATCTTGGTATTTGGTTCCATTTTTCCCAAGCTCTTGTAATCAGACCAGTTTGTCCTTCTCATCTAGGCCCCTTCACATTGCAGCGAGGAACGGTCTGGCAACTGTAGTGCAGGTGTTGCTCAGCAGGGGAGCAGCAGTCATGGCCGTAGATGAAGAGGGTAAGTAGAGCTGGTCAATATGATCAGCACGTCGCCAGTGTGAGAGGATGATTTCAGGTTGTTCATTCCATTGTAATGAACATGAAATCTCAGTGTGACGCCTTTAAGAAATCTTTACATTTTGACTTATTAATTGTTATTTTACTTGTTTATGCATTGTTTGTTCAATATTGTTGCCTGATGACCCTCTGCAGGCCACACGCCAGCTCTGGCCTGTGCCCCCAACAAGAACGTGGCTGACTGTCTGGCCCTCATCCTCTCCACCATGAAGCCTTTTCCTCTCACCGAGGCTGGCGCTGGCACAGCCTCCCACTTCAACCCCATCTTGAAGAACTGTGGCGTCGCCGCCACCTGTGGGTCCAGTGGAAAGCTGTGTCATGCCTATGTCAAGGACTGCTCAAGCACCATTGGCCTACATGGTTGCCTCACAGAGTAAACGTTTGTGCCAATGTAGCCCGAAGTCTCCAAGCATAACCCCATACATACAAGTCTCTGAACATGTCTGATTATGCATCACTTCTTCTCTCACGTATTATGACATATATACCTGTGTGATACATACAGTCTGCGCTTATGCATCATTAATTGCTTCTCTAAAGTCTTACACATTGCTTATATTAGAAGACGACCCTCTCTGTTGAGTTCAGCACATATGTATGTTTTATCTTAAAAAAAAGTAGTAACATCAGTTAGAAGTTTAACAATGATACACTACAAATGTCCGTCCACCTGAATCACGTCGGCTCTCAGTATTTACATTTTAAAAATTCTTTAAACAACCATAGCCTAAAAGCCCGCCATGTTTGTCATCGGCTGATAAAAGCCTTACGCTCAATTGTCATTTGAATTTCCGCGTTTGTCTGTCTGCAATTGCGATTTAATTTTCAATGTTAGACATTGTTTATTAATCTACTACTTTTAAAATATCAGGTCATTTTAAGCCTTTATGCAACAAAATCTATTTTCTTATCCTGTCCGGAGTGTAGCAGACACTAAACAGATATTAATAATGTCATTATTCTATTATCATGATCTTCATAGGTAACATTTCAGCATGTGTATAGTTTTAATAATACAGTATACAGAGTGTGTATATAAAGTTCTGAAAATGAAGTAAGAACCTCAGTTCAGGGTGTACCGTGCTGTCAGTGCAATAAAAAGTGCATCTTGAGCAGGGCGTTGCGTAAAAAATGTTAAGTGTCAGACGTAAAATATCACATAAATAAGCCAGAGTAGAGAAATGATGAAAGGCCAAGAGAACTTATAGATATATATGAACTGTTTTTACGCACAAAGGAAACCAGTCAAGCTCCTAGTATGAGCGTCTTGTGATCATTTTACTGTGTGCAACTGAAAATGGGTTTCAGTAGCCATTAATAGGGAGATTATTTAAATTAATAATTAGGTCATTATAATAACAAAAAACCCCATTCTAAGTTCCTAGAGCCCAATGTGGTTTCTTTGAATAAGTGTTGCTTTGCTTGATTATCAATCTATAACCCAAAGATATTTTATTTACACTGACGTAAACAGAGAAATCAGCAAAACCTCACATTTGAAATCGCTTATGACTACATTTCCATCACCCCAAGTGACTGTAAGCTATACATTTGAGTGTCCACTTTGTATTCAGTAAATCTATTAAATATTTCATAATATATTTTTATTCTAGGAAGTAAATTGGCACAAAACACTTGAACAGATACTAAAACGGCACTGCCTCACTCTGTATTGATCAACTTTTATATAAATGAACTGTGTTAAGTATTTACTTATATGAATTGAAGGTTGTATGCAGACACATCCTGTGGTCTTCTCTTTTTCCCTAATTTTTTTTCCCAAGTAAATGTCACTGTGTAATCTTAAAATATAGCTTTAAATTGTTTGCACCCTGACATGAGTTTACATTTGACAGTCAGGTATACCGCCTAAGACTTACACAATTATCATAGAATAGAATTTGAAAGTGCATTTTACAACTTTCACTCTATAGTAAACAGAATCCAACACAACAACACCTTTTTATTTCAATAAAAAAAGTAGTTTGTAATTTTTGTGACACATTTCTCAGATTTATGTTTAAATCCAGTGAAATGTTTCAAAAAATGTTTTCTTTTAAAAAAACATTTCTGTGACAGCGATTCATGAGAACAAATTGTGTGTCTTCCCTACACCCTAACGAGAGTTCAGGGTATAACGACTTGAATACATGATGTTGGATTTTGGTTGTGGATGGGTTCATATGCGAGAAAATAAAGAAATCACTAGTAGGTGTTGTCAGTTTTTGGTTTTCTATTTCCACTTTGTTTTCTATCAGCCTTTTTTTCTGTACTTTCTTCTCCCTTTTTCTCTTATGAGCAAGTTAATGTTTATTCCCTCCCAAAAAAAGGTTTAAATTACTGTGTTATATTCCTGAAAAAACACATCTCTGATTCACTCTATCCTCAGATAACAACATACTTAACCACCAGGATAAAGTGATTATTCACAAAGCTTATTCACATTATTGAAGAAAAGGTACATTGGATTTCTATGACCTATGTGGGCCTTCTTTGCTTTGGTGATTAATTGGCTGCTTACAAGGAAGCATCGCCAGAACCTTTTAAACAACACTTAATTTTTCTACAATGTTTATACAATACAATTTATTAATTTTATTTGTTCATGGAATTTATCTTAAAATATATATTCATATACAAATGTGTGATCATTTGTCATAAATATATAAGATATAACGAAAAGAAAAGTACTTAATGACTCTTGAAATTGTTTGGTCCTCTCCCGGCTGCCGTCGCGTGCCGGGCTGCACTGGTTTAACGTTACCGAACTAGCAAGCTGTGTCCTAGCAATTCAGAAAAATGGCGAACGTGGTGCTGGAGTTCAAGGCGTCTGCCGGTGACTCCGACCCACAGACTCGTCGGCTTCTGATTATTGGTCAACAGGCCAACCTGCAGCAAGTCAACTGGAGCCAAATCAAAGGAAAACTTCAGCCAGTCGTTAGCAAAGAGGTAACTTAATGTTGTCAATTATAGCAAATAGAAAATGTTAGCGCCACGCTAAATGATGTAAGGTAAGCTAACAGGGCTAGCTAAAGTAACGTTTACTACACTTAAACACGAATAAGCAAATGTTTTAGGTATCTAGTTTCAGTAGTGCGCATCTAACCAGCTAACCTTCCCTAGGTCTCAATGCAGCACATCAAAGTAATACTTAAGGTTTTACATGAGACGTTCGCTTCCTTATTGGCGATTGATAAGATATTACAGGAACAAGTAAAACAAAACGAAATGAAGTCTATGTAATTGATCTCATGTCTGTTACTTTATATGAAATTTTCCCACTTTCCTTAACATTAGTGAATGTTTATTTCCTTAACATTAGGTCTTATTAAACCAACAAAAGGAAATAACCCTCTTCAAGGATTTAAAGCTGACAATTGAAAAGTACATTTTTCTCATTTCCTGGCTCTAAGAGTTGTTCCTTCCCTAATATTTACAGGATTCTGTGGCCAGGGGAGTAGCATATAATTAAAACCCTGTCAGTGTTTGGAGTACTGAGGGTCCAGTGGTCCATCACAGATGAAGATACTTTGCTGTCATGGGAGTTATAGCAACGTGTTTAGTCTGCTACACAGCCAGTCAGTAAAAAAGAGACATGAGAGAGTGTTTGAATTTAAAGAGATGGTGTGATCCAAAGAACATTATTCTCAGACAGTGAATACCTATCAGGATTGTTGCTCAGTAGCTCTACGACTGCTTGAGTTTTCATGTGTCATTAAGAGCAGGAACACCTTAATCCGATCCAATCCTTTAATGCTGGGTGTCATGTCTTCCTCATTCTTTGACTTTGTCCTTCAGACATCCTCATACCTTTCAACGTGAAACTCCTGTTTTATTAATCCTGCAAAATTAATAAACAAATTGCTCCTGATGCAAGTCTGAAAAGTCGTATCAAACAAGTACAAGTGACCAGCAGTGTGCAGGATGTTCTTGTTTTTGCTCTTTAACGGCAGAGCGGAGATGTCATATTTCAAAATATAAAATATCAGTTTTGTCGCATGTTGTCTTAGATCTGGCAGGCTGCTCTCAGTGCATTGAACCCGAACCCCACGGACAGTTGCCCTCTGTACCTCAACCATGCAACAGTGGCCGCCCTTCCTGCACGGGTCAGCAGACACAACAGCCCATCTTCTGCCCTGTTTGTTTCCCGTCTGGTCCGTTCCTGTCTGCCTGGAGGGAACAACCGCTGCATTGTGGTCAGTGTCTGCCTCAGCACTTTATTTGCAGCTCTTTCACAAGGATAAAGTACTTCTGTTGTCACCTCCTAGGACGTCTTTTGATCTACGACAGCTTTTGTAACAAAGTGGCTGATTGGATGTTCCTCTCCTCTCCTCTCTAGATGGTGTGTGAACGTTCAGAGGTGTTTGCGTCTTCCTGTGCAATTGCCAGGGCCTTCCCCATCTTTTCACGCCGCACCACATCCTCACGCAGGTCTGAGAAGAAGCACGTGACTGTGGAGTTTGTAATTGTCGGGCAAGAAGTCAGCCCTCTGGATGTTGCCGAACTTGAGGTACTGCACTGTTTTGTGACTTTTAATTTTTTTCACACCATTTAAGCCTGAGCGGTCTGCCATAGCTAAAGGCTTTTCTTCTTTTCAGTGTCTGTCCAACGCTGCTGAGGGAGTGCGGCTGGCCGCTCGCATAGTGGACACACCGTGCAATGAGATGAATACAGATCATTTCTTAGATGTGAGTAAAGCTATTTTATTTTTACTGATACTACAGTAATGTCTTTTTATATTTATTTTACTAAAGACTAATGTAACAGACTAATCTCTGTTTCAGGAAATCAAAGCAGTGGGAACTGAACTCGGAATAACTCCTGTGATCATACGTGGAGAGGAATTAAATCAAAAAGGCTTTGGAGGTATTGTGTCTGGAATTATCTTACAATATGGTCAATCTGTTTCTTGTGGGAAGTAGCAGCGTGCTACTGTGGTTATTTTAGACTGAAGTTATGCAACTATCAAGGGAATAAGTGATGCTGAAAATGAAATATTTGAACTCATCCATTCAAAGTAGTTTTGTTTCACTTGTTCCTAAAATGTATTCGTTGAATTAGCTTTTCTGTGTTGTCATATGGTTTGAACTTCAATCTTAAAAACAGAAATAAATGTCTTCCTTGAAAGAACTAGATTAATATTTAGTAAATCACAGCTGTTTCCAGAGTGATAAAAGTGTATAATGTGCTCTCAGGTATTTATGGAGTCGGCAAGGCAGCAGATCATCCTCCTGCATTAGCCATTCTGAGTCACACACCAGATGGCGCAACCCAAACCATTGCATGGGTAGGCAAGGGCATTGTGTATGACACTGGAGGACTCAGCATCAAGGGCAAGGTACTCACCATTTTCCTATGGAGAAACCTAAAATACAACAACATAAGCTTTCCTGAGTGTAAATATCTAGATTGCTGGACCTGACCTGTGAATACTAGAGTGACATCAGAGATTGAATGAGTTCATCGCATTGAAACATTTTTTTTTTGTTCAGACCACTATGCCAGGCATGAAGAGAGACTGTGGTGGTGCTGCTGCCATCTTGGGAGCTTACAAAGCTACCATTAAACAGGTGAGTGAACTGTCTGCATGACCTCAAATCTGTTGTCCTAGCTGTCAGGTTTTGCCACCTGTGTCTCAAACTTTTTTCTTTTAAATCAAACTCAGCCTGCTCTCCTTTTTCAGGGCTTCAAGGATAATCTCCATGCAGTGTTTTGCCTCGCAGAGAATGCAGTCGGACCTACAGCCACAAGACCCGATGATATCCACTGTCTCTACTCTGGAAAGTCAGTCTCTTCATAATGATGTATAGTTTCCTTGGAGTTTCAGTTTTTGTAGAAAGTGATAAATTCTCAAATTTGTCTAATGTGTTTCCTCCTTAAGGACAGTGGAGATCAACAACACTGATGCAGAGGGCAGGCTGGTGCTCGCTGATGGAGTGGTGTATGCCAGCAAAGACCTGTCAGCTGATATTATTCTGGATATGGCCACTCTGACTGGGGCACAGGTTGGCGACACCTCTTAGAGAGTTCCGTAACAAATCAGTGGATAAAGGCAAGTTCCCTCTTTAAACAAAACCATTTTGTGTGTTGTTGTACAGGGAATCTCCACAGGGAAGTACCATGCAGCTGTGATGACTAACAGTGAGAAATGGGAAGCTGCCTGTGTCCGTGCTGGCCACAGCAGTGGAGATCTCACTCACCCACTGGTCTACTGCCCTGAGCTGCACTTCAGTGAGTTCACCTCTGCCATGGCGGACATGAAGAATTCTGTGGCTGTAAGTGACAAACTCCTCTAAACCAGGTGCTCTAAATACAACCAGGAAGAATGACACATTTGTGTTTGACTAGCTTTGTGTTAGCTAACTTATTTTAGGCATTTTCTAATATAACTGCAGGTGCCATTGGTTCTGCACAATGTGCTTGTTTCAATGTACTTAAGTTATCGCTGATGTGGTCCAACCTGTACTGGTAAAAATCAAACCTTATCTTTGTTAGCTTCTTCAGACACGATTTCTGATTTTCCCTAGTTTGGTTGAATTATTGTTTTTCAAAACAATGTTACTGTATTTCCTCAAATAATAGCCAGTATGCAATTTAGAGCACATTGTGCTAGCTCTCCTTTTGTGCTCGGCTGTTTTTTTCTCCAAAAAATAGGAGAAAATAAGAACAGGAGGCATTGTACAAAAATGTGAGCAAATATATTTATCAACCTAATGGAATGCGAAATAAAGATTTCACTCAATAGAAGCCTGCCTCCGACAAAAGGCTGGTTCCCTCTGCGCTTTAAGTAAATAAAGGCCCCTATTAGAGGAAATATGTTACATGTTTTTGCTTCACGTTAATTATTTGTTTTGTTTAATGTTGTCTTGTTTCATGTCTTGTATTTCGACAGGACCGGGAGAACGCACAGAGCTCTTGTGCCGGACTCTTCATTGGCTCCCACCTGGGCTTTGATTGGCCTGGTGTCTGGGTCCATGTTGACATTGCCTCTCCTGTCCATGCTGTGAGTACCTGGGGCTTTGGTGCACCAACATATATTGTGTTCAGTTCATATAATCATATAGTTCATATCCAGTCAACGCTCTGATTTTTGTTTTGGAACAAGGTTATAATGTTAACTCAATGATGTATGTTTCATTTGGCACTGACAAATAGATGTACATGTGAATAATTAAAAGTATTTAACCACTAAGAACTGTACTTACATGTTGTAATTTTAGTTATTTGCATCACTATGGATCTTTGCATAGATGATTTGTAAATGATCATCTGCTGAGAAATATTCTTCTGCCTTGTAGAAACGATTTAAAGTTGTACTATTCTGACCTGTGATACAAGTCTTTGGCTTTCAGTTGAGCTTTTCCGTTATAAAAAGTAATTACTGGTTAATGTTACTGTAAAAACACCAGACATTGGAATCTGACCCTTGTTCTTGCTTATGCAGGGGGAGCGTGCCACCGGATTTGGTGTTGCTTTGCTCATGGCCCTGTTTGGCCAGGCATCAGATGACTCCTTGCTGAACCAAGTGTCTCCTCTGGGTGCAGCCACCAACATGTTGGAAGACCAGATGGAGCGTGACTGCAAAAGGAGAAGACTGGTGTAGAAGACACGGAGCGCTTAACTCTGACTTCGCCACTGCCACCGCACACCTTAACTGTTGAAGCTAGTGCTCATCCAATTTCGGTTAAATCCTTCTAAAACTGTGATTTAACCTTCTGTGTTTGACTGGACTTGATGTCACTGAATAAAAGGAATAATCATGATTCATCAGTAAATCAGATGTGTTGTACACCATTATTATAAAATATTAACCGTCACTTCTCACTACTTTCCACTTGCAAGGTAACCTCCACTAGATATTTCATAATCAGAAAGATCAGGTGGTTTATCTAAAAGGAAACTTGATTATGGTCTTGGTAACCAGACAATTTTCATTTTTGCTGCACTTATTTATAATTCATAAGTGACGGTGAACAGTTGATTTCAAATATAAGCAGGTACTGTTGTATGTTCAAGCATCATGAAAATCAAGGATCAATTCATATGTTAGACGTACGTTATAAATGTAAAAATTCTGGATCATTAACCCTAGATAGTTTTGGTAACCACTGCACATTGTATTCATCCTGTATATCGCTGAACTGTGGATTGATTTGATGAGATCTCTGGCTCCAAACTGAATGAAGTTCTCACTGAATGTTTTACAGTTTGACAAAGGTGTCTGATGAGTTGACATTGTTATGCTTTGCCAGACCCAAATACCAATACAAAATGTACTCTGAAGAACAAGTCGCTGATTCCAGCAAAACTGTTTTCCCACCTTTGTGACAATCATGTACTGTAGTCCTCAATAAAGGCAGTGTCATCTCACCTCTGTGTGCATGTGGAGTAAAAGGCTGCATAGATTTCTGAGAGCTGTGGTTGAAATATCTTGAAAACAACATAGTAAAACACTTACCAGCTGATTAATATGATTAACTTACTATTTTGGCTGGTCCTCCCTTTCTGATAAGCCTCTAATGGGCAGTTTGAAGGCTGGGACTCTGTTTTAGGGTTCATGTTAGGATTGGGTTTAAGTTCAGTTTGAGGTGATGAACGAGCGTCCTCGTTTTCCTGGTGCCGGCGTAGGTTTCCTCCCACATACCAAAAAAGCATGCAGGTAGGTTAATACTAGGCTGTAACTTGTTTTTCTGTGTCAGCCCTGTACTTGACAGGCGACCGGTCCAGGGTGGACCCCGCCTCTCGCCCATTGTCCGCTGGGTTTGGCTCCAGCGACCCCAGAATAAGATCAAAAGTGTGGCAGATGGATGGATGTCCTCACTAAGATAACTGTACAAGTCCTTTTTTTTTCTTCTTTGACCACATGGTTACTGACTTCCTGCTCTGCTTATCACATGACTAGTGTCTGCACCGGCTGTTTACCAGTACGAAGTTTATCTCGAGAGACGCAGCACGGACTCTCTCCTTCCACCACATTTAAGGCGCTTAGAAAACCTTTCAGCTCGGTCAATGATGGCTCGAACAGCCTTCGTTGTTGTGTTGTCCGTGGTTCTGTCCGGTGTGTCCGCCGGACTCTTTTTCAACCAGAAGCAGCCCTGCTATGTCCGCTCGCCTAGGATAAACGGCCTTGGACAAAAGTAAGTTTAATTTTAGTTTTGCTTTGTAATAACTTGGAGAAGTATGACGAAGTCAGTTAGCCGCGGAAGAATATTTTAGCTAACGCTAGCTAACATTTACAAACTGTCGTTTCATCAGAAATACCAGCGGCTTGAGAGAAATCCGAGGAGATATTATATATTAGTTTATTATTCATATTCAAATCGTATAGATATTCTTTGGTGGACATAATCAAGTCCCATATATAGCGAAAACAATGGGTTTATTCTGATAAAGAAGATGTGTTTCTCGGCTGTTGAAACAGCTCTGAAACCCATAAAAGTCATCACAAATCACGAGGATTGTTGAATGAGTTTGAGGAAGTTACAGTCGAACCGTCAACCCTGACTCAATAACAGGCAGGCAGGTCTTATGAATTACACAACTGTTCTTTATGCTATTTCGAGAATACAGCCATCATCGTGGATATTGTTAAACTGCAATCAGCTGACATATTGTCAAAGCTGATTTAGCTGTTTGGAAACCCTTAACATGTCTAATAATGTATGTTGTCATCGATTGTAAACTCATAAGTTCATCAATGTGTTTCAGCTGCAACGTTTTTGATGTGTAGGTTTCACAGTTTTTTTAAATCTTGAATCTGATTTGTAAACAACATTGTAAACAACATTTGGAAGTGAAATGAAGCAGAAGTGCACATAATCTCTCCATGATCTTACCATACCAAACCTGAGAACAGAAGTCTGATTCGTAAGAAGGAGATGAAGCAATCACAAGACTAAACATGTTGAATGTGCGTATTACTCAGTGTGTTGCAACAGCTATCTGATGGTCTGTCTGTTCACAGGACTGCTCCTCGTCCTCATGAATATTTAAATATTTCTGAATTGCCCAAGTCATGGGACTGGAGGAACATAAATGGCACCAACTATGCCAGCACAACCCGCAACCAACATATCCCCCAATACTGTGGCTCCTGCTGGGCACATGGCAGCACCAGCGCCATGGCAGGTATGATTTCCTTGTTCCTGCATGCAAAAACTGCCAATTCATTGTGGTTTTGTGCAGAGTCATAGATCAGCAGGTCTTCATGTGACTGTTGTACATATTTTAGAATTATGGTGGCAACACTTCCTCTTTGCACAGAAAACACTTTTGATTGACAGAAAATATTTCTAATTTTCACCAAACTCCATATTTGGCCAGATCGCATCAACATTCAACGGAAAGGAGCGTGGCCTTCTGCTTATCTCTCTATCCAGAATGTGATCGACTGTGCTGACGCTGGCAGTTGCCATGGAGGCGATCACGGCGGGGTTTGGGAGTATGCAAACACACATGGGATCCCAGATGAGACTTGCAATAACTATCAAGCTATAGATCAAAGTAAGTATCAGTGATTGCACAACAGCGACAATCACATCTGTGACGTTCTCAATGTCGTCTCATTACTGTTCATTTCCTGGCTCCTTCTATAAGAATGTAAGCCATTCAACCAGTGTGGCACCTGCACCACCTTTGGAGTGTGCAATATTGTGAAGAACTACACACTGTGGAAAGTCGGAGATTATGGAGATGTCAGTGGGAGGGAGAAGATGATGGCAGAGATCTACGAGAGAGGACCCATCAGGTTTGCTTTTCTTCATGGAATGGTCAAAGTACAGTGTATCAGTTTTACACTGGACATGAATACCCACTAACTTCTTGCGTTTTTTTTTATACATACTACAGGCCACATTTAATGCTAACTTCTTCCTCGCCTTAGACATTGATGGAAGCAGCAACCCACAAATGAATGTGGGCTAGAAATAATAAAAGAAATAACAGAACGTGACACCAAAAAAGAAAAAAGCTGAGCCAAACACCCGTAAAGGTAATGCACGTCACAGCATAGTTGGCAGAAAACTTTAAGAAATTGAAGTATTATTCGAGCCGTTTATTTCAGGTTTGAGTGGAAACCTATTACTAGAAACAAATCAATAAACTGCTATTATGACAGTCGCTACTATTCAATATAAGCCAATGCAGTCCTTCAAATTGGTAATGTTACAGCATAAACAGATGTTTCAACAGCTGTGTTAATGTTTTGCTAAAGTACAATGTTCATAGTGCGAGCCACCTGCACATAGATCAACCAACGTAACATCGAGGCTTTGCGTTATGTGAATTTGTTCAGTATTGTTCATTTCTGTATTCTTTTAATAATTAAGCTGAATGTTGCTTTTTAGTTTGGAACTTACAGACACTCGTGTATAGGCTGTAACGTCATCGCGTCTCTACTTGGTGGTTTGGACACGCGTTCTGTTTGCAACTGCCAGAGCTGCCAGAAAATGCAAATCTGGGAAATTGGTTGGATATATTGGTACTACCTGGTAGTTCAGACACCTGCCACTTAGTGCAGTTTGTCCTGGAACAAACCTTTCTTTAAGATGCATTGAAGTAATAATGGCAAAATAGAAGGGATGTTACATCTATCAGTATAGGAAAGCTCTGCATTTTAAGACACTGCATGTTGGTTTCATCATTCAGCTGCTGCATCCCTCCACATTTCAGGCCCTTAGTTGGGAATATTTAATTATATGACCATGTTGTCCTTCCAGTGCAGCACTATACACCACTACAACTTGATTGTTTCCCAATTAACTAGTCGGATGAAGTCATCTGTGACATTTGTTTTCATTCAGCTGTGGGATTATGGCCACAAATAAACTCGACCTGTACGCCGGAGGCCTCTACTCTGAATACGTGGAGGATCCTTCCATCAACCACATTGTTTCAGTGGCAGGATGGGGAGTTGAGGACGGCGTTGAATACTGGATTGTTCGCAACTCCTGGGGAGAGCCATGGGTAAGTTCTCATCAAAGAGAGATAAATCATTGTTGGGTGAAAGATTTGTTCCCTGAAAATGTATCTGTTTATCATCAATTAATCAGAAACCTATAGATAGAGTACAATATGAGCACTTGAATGAATCGTCTTTATGGAAAATAATTAAGAATATCCACTGTCCTTAGGGTGAGAAGGGCTGGCTCAGGATCGTGACCAGTGCCTACAAGGGAGGAAGTGGAAGCACGTATAACCTTGCTTTAGAGGAGGACTGCATGTATGGAGACCCAATTGTCCCCAAAGCCTACCTCTAGATGACCTGTGTCTGACATGACACAGGACACACTAGTCTTAGGACTTTTTTTTTTATATATCTTCAAATGAAAAGGGAACAAGTTGAGATTTCTCTTGAGATCATTGTAAATTGTTTTAGACTTCTAATCAGGGGTTTCATTTTAGTGCCATGTCTTCCAGATGAATATCAGACCCACTGGAATCAATCCAGGTTCTCATTTTACCACAGTGACGCGCATGCAGACTCTTAAACAGTCTGAAAAATGTAAATGTTGAATCAATGTGAGTGAAACATCAGTTCGACTTCTTTCTGAGCTGTCACAATCTAAGCACTACAAGCCATATAGTATCATAGACAATTACATGATTGAATTTTTCACTTCATATCAAGTGGACAAACGGCTCTTCATCTTTTATTTTGAAATGCATGCTGTCTCAGCCAAAGAACATATCATTTGCCAGTGCTGCGCCGACACGGATTGTTTTTAGTGTGTGAAGTGTCAAAACTATAGCACTGCACCCTACATGTTTTATACACAATTTAAAGTGTGCCTTATGCAATACTGCCTACATGTGTAATTTTTTTTTTCCACATTAAAGCAATCGACACACCAGAAATGTTGAATTTTTTTCCCCCCCAAGTGGTCAATAAATGCAAACCTTTGAAAGGGATGCTCCGTCTTTGATGTCAGTTATCTGACATCACACATGTGGAATGCGTTATTTTGGACTGAGTTTAAGAAAACCTATGACACGGTCTCATCTGTCCCTGTAAGGTAGGAACGGTTGATCCACAACTGGGAAATAAATTCCAGCTGCGATTTTAGATATCAAATCTGACAGCAGGGTGAATGTGAATTTATGGACGATGTTCATTACTGTGATATTTCATGATTTATTACACTGACTTAAAAAACAATATTGTACATTTTCAGATTTTATTTTAAAACGCTTTAAACCAACATAAAATATAGAAAATTAAATTTACAAGTGGAAAAAAAACTAGCTGCATCTTCAGAGGCTTCATCAGTCTTGATTCTGAACTTTTCCATCATCTTACCAGCTCAATGTAACTTGCCTCCATGGAAGCAAATCAGAGGTTGATTGGTCAAACTGAACCGTCTCACCAAGTTGTGTGCTTCTACATCAAGTAGGGCGTTTGGTTATTGATTAGAGATCTTCTGTCTCTGTAATGTCTTCCTGCTGAAATATCCAGTATCCTTTCATCATCAGTTAATCATGATGAAGTTCGACTTGCAATGAGCTGGATAACAAATAATTATACATGTTAGAGCTTCAACATTAAACACAAAACCTTAAGTACTGTACTGGCTCTTACCGATGAACTCAGCAACAGGGTCATGTTCTCCCTCGGTGCGGATTGTTCCTGCAATGCTGTCGTTCTCCAGGATGGGCAAGAAGAGCTGAACAAAGTCAGACGTATAGGGAGGTGCGATCACATCCAGAACCTTCAAGAGAGGCCAGAGTTAAGTTATTCATGTTGTCTGATACTGTTAACGGACCCAAAATATCTGTCAATACAAAAGTGAACATATACGGTAACTTAAGTAGCATCAATTATGAACAAACCCAATATTAGTCAGATATTGCTGTATTATGTGAAATAATTTAAGCATTTAATATTCACAACAAAAAACTTAATGAAGTGATATCTGCTGGGGTCTGTAGCAAGCACGTTCCATAATGCCTGGGTAGTATGACTTGTAGATAAGAGTACTGTTGTATTATTATTTATGATGGATATATTTTGGATGGATACCAAAAATTGCAGGTCCTGTGATTTGGATATTACACTTGGCCATATTGTAACTTCAATAATATTGAAATTCAGTCAAGACTAATATTTAACTAAATATTAGTGATTGAAAATCAAAATACAATTTTCATCCTTGAAAAAACAACAATACACTTAAGAGTTGTCTTACTTAATTTAGGATTTAACACGCTTTATTCAACTGTATTTAAGAGCAATTTAAGGCTCTTAGGAACTTTTAACTTCTGGGACGAAAAGGAAACTCAGTAGACATTCATGTCAACCAGAGATCACAGACTTTTCCTGCTAATGAAGATCAGAAGCAACTCTTACCTCTGTGACAAAGTAACGAATGAGGGAGATATCTGTGTTGAGTTTCTCCAGACACTTGCGAATATAACCAACTACAGGCAGGACGTAGCCACGACTCAGCAGGTGAACCATTCGGTCCAACAGAGTCTTCTTCAGCTCCAACTGCGATGGAACAAAACAATCAGTCTTTTAGCTGTGTGGTCACCTAGTTAGCAGCGCCCACCCCTGTGGAAAAGTGGAATAAGAGGCTTTGGGTCAGCTGGAAGTGTCGTTTGACAAACACACCTGCTCCATGACATCCAATTGGGAGTGCTCTGTCTCAAAGAGCTTGATGAGCAGTTGGAGGACCTGAGGGTGCAGCAGCTGGTGACACGTGCAGATCTGGGAGGACAAAAGAACCTTGGGTTTAACTGCTGTCTCAAAGGAGGAAATGAAAACTTAAATATGGTTGTGCCTTCAAACCTCATCCAGCAGAGCTAAATGAACCGGAGTGTGATCTGTCTGGAGCTGAAAGTACCGCGGCTCCGACACGGTCCAGTCCACCCACTTCAAAACCCCCATGGCAACAACTGGAAACCTGAGCACAGATATGAAGTCAGACGGGTCTGTCAGCAACGAGAAGGGAGTCAAAGAGTTAAGTGCCAAATAAAAATGCTTCTTTGGCACTTTATGGCACAAAAACAGGATACGAGTTTAAACAATCAGAAACATCATCTTCGTTTGTTCAACACATTTTTATTCCTTGCCAAACATTACCCAGAATGCAAACAGACTCAGTTCACTCAACTGCAGATTCTGGGTTGTGATGCTAGTTGTTTTCGACTAGTTAGTTAGTTAGCTAGCTCCTCAAAGGAAGGAATGCACAAAAAAGGATGCTTTTGGTCTTGGCACCAAAACTTGGGTATAAATCTGTACTGGTGTAATGTCTATTTAACTAGTTTTGTTTTTAGTGGACTTCCCTTCTACAACCTATTTAAACGAGTACTGACATTCCCATTGGATTTGAAGTTAAGTGACTTGTCATAGCATTAACTTAAAGTAAGCACCTCTTTCCCCTGAGGATAACTGCAGGTTTAAATGATGAGTGATTTTGCTCGTCAACTCACCGGATGCACTGGTACAGAGTTCCCAGTTCAGCCACCAGCTCTGTAGCACCTTTGTTCTCGTTGCAGCAGAGGTTGTGCACCGTCTCTATGGCCTTGGAGGTCGACTTCAACTCGTCTTTATTGATGTTCACTCGCTTGTTCTGGGGTTAAACAAAAAGAAAGGTTTGATGGTGGGAGCAGCTACTAAAATAGAACTGCTAGATTTTAAGTCTGCAAAAATAAGATAATCAATATTTAATAAAATAGAAAATCAGTTTATAATAAACTGATTTCAATTGGATGACGTAAAGAATACCTTGCCGGAGGTCTACTAATGCATCAACAATCCTAGCTGCCATCAACAGGTGCTCATTTAAAGCTGGAAGTGGAAAGCCTGCTGTTTGTACCTTTTTCCACGTCTCGACCACACTGGCAGCATAGGCCAGAATGTGGATGTACTTGTGTTTATGGTCTTGGTTGATCTTTGATCCGGGCTTAAACAGCGACTGCATGAACAGGTCCAGGAAGGCAGGCACTCTAATCTGAGGAGGGCGAAAGAAAAACACTGTAATTAACAAGAATTATGTGGCCATTAACAAGGATAAAGATGCTGTCCTCACCAGCTCCACAGGAGGCGGGTCCATGCTGCTGAACATCTTGAACAAAACGGTGATATCGGCAGGATTCAGGGCTCCTTTGGACAACATGGCACCCAGCGCCTGGCAGGCTCGAGGGTAGGCTGCTGCTGTGCCGAGTGCGAGGGTTATCTGACTGGCGTCGTGACCTCTGTGATATAAACCACAACCACATAATTAACATGGACGCAGTTTATTTGATGTACCGCATCAGCATCATAGTTCACATAACTGCCACCGTATTTGGCATATACCTTGAGAATTGGTTTAGTTATCAACTAGTGGGCCAGACTACGGACAATCACACATTCACAATCTTCCTCTGAACTTCTTATTTTACAGAACTCTGGAGGATACTATAATGTTGAAGCTGAGATCACAGCGAGAAAAAAAGGGCTATAGGCAACATGTCAAACCGTCTAATCAAGGACGTTATTGGGAGTATCTTTCTTCCATACTGCCAAGAAAATGAATGACCAATCTGCTGCTGATCTTCATGCTCTGGCACTGCTCCCATCATTTACACATCATAACACTTCCAAGGAATGCAGGATACACAAGGGAGCAATGATCCGCATGCTAAAAGCAGGTTTATCCATCAGTAACTTCAAATTGTATCCCATGAAACTAACAAATCCCAGCCAAAAACAGGACAACAGTACCTCTTGTGTGCGGACTTCTGTACTTCCTGACCAATCCGGCGCACAGCTGAGCCGCCTTGTTCCTCCTGAGCCAGGATGGACATCATCGCCTGGGCGAAGAGGTACGTGTGCTCGCCATGACAAACCATTTTCTACAAGACAAGAGGAGGGAATAACTCAGCGCAGCTCGTAACAGCAGAGTAGAGAAGCAGGGAACCTTCTGGTGCTATCTGTCTCGTAACACAGTGATGGCACCTGTAACGAACGTCACCATTTTCCTTTGATACTGAAATCTCAGAGTTCATTGAAGAAATTAATGATCTTTTATTCTAGTCGGGTGAAAACTTCACAATGGCTTATACGGCTTCAAATTGCTTGTTTTATAACACATTCAGTCAAAAAGGCATTAACTTTAAAATACTGAACAGATTTGGGTTGGCAAGTTTTTGGTGCAATGTGCAGATCTTTTTTTTTTATTTTGCCTTCAGGTAAGCTTTCTACAACATATCACAGGTTTGGGCGGATCAAGATAAAAAGTCACAAAGCAGTGATCCGAATCAGTTATAATTAACTTACAGGCACTCAGCTTGTCGAAAAAGATTAAATACTGGAGTTGTGGACTCTAATCTTTAACCTACACATTTTGATTACATAGTTGATACCACAGGGACATATGATGTACTTATTGGGAAAGTTCACTATCGGTTAGGATGTGTGTGCATGTGAGAAACAGGGTGACAATATGGAAGTTCATGTCTTGATCTTTACTTGTTTTGATGCCCTTAAACAACCAAAAGCAAGGTTTGGAATCAATTGTTTCGTATTTGGTTTGTGGGTTGGCTTTCTTAACAGCTTAGGTGGGTGTGGGTATTTATAAACCTGGACTTCTGCACCACAATGCCGTACAATACAAAAGGATTTAATACTTGAAAAGACGAGCACATCGCCAACAAAGTAAACTTTTACTTTGCAGTAACAGTATCTAATAAACATGGATGATTACATGTATGTTTCATTGGACTGTTTATAAGAACAGGAAATCTACAAATGAGGCTCACAGCAAATTCTGGCAGGTTCTTTTCCAGGTTTTCCTCTCCTCCGTCCAGCAGCGTGGCCAGAGATGTCCTCAGCACCCGGGAGAAAACCTCAAGCTGCTGACACGCTGTGGACACACTGGTGATCTCACCCTGGTAACCTGCATCTGAAATTAGCTACCCACACAAGCACACACACAAGTGACTAACGGAACTACTGCAAGCTAACAACAGCTCAGATTCAAATGACTTAGAGCCACGAGGTAAACAGAGATTTTGAATTACTTTTCCCACAGCTGAAAATAATGTTTGATTAATCATTGATGATCATTGCTTTTTTAATCCTTTATTCATTTCCTAAGTGTGCTCTATAGCCGAAAGACAACCAATTTACAATGACATGACAGAAAAAAGCAAACTATATTAAACGGCTTGTCTATTTGTGTGAGTATACCTTTACAGTGAAGTTGAGCATCAGGCAGTCTGGGTGAGCCTCCGCCAGCTTGTAGAAGAGATCTCTCCATGTGGTGTGTGCTATCATCTGCTCCAGCCAAGCAGGAGTCTAAAACACAGGAGACTGGATTAATTTCATATCAAAACCTTACTTTTTTAATCTTGATGAACACATTACAGATTAAAGCCAGGTCATGACAACTTCATTTACATGCAACCTTGACATCTATGTTTGTAGTATTAGATACTCAGGGTTTTTGATCAGTTACTATTATTTGTAAAATGATCCATCAGTAATCATTTAGAAAGCTCACCTCTCCCTCAACAGTGAAAATTGAATCTGCTTTCTGGGGGTCAAAGTGCTTTATCAGGAGACTCTTGAGGTGATTTTCTACCCGCTCTTGGACCTGCGCAGGCTCTACGCCTGCAGTGCAAATAAAAGCTTGTTGATGAGTGAGGCACACAGTGGAGGCTGCAGGCATAGAATGATTGTGAACACTAACACAAATTCTTAAATAAGATGATGTAGTCTGTTACTTACCCATTTGGATGAGCCACTCTGCCAGCAGATTAACAGTCTGAGCCACTGCAGAGTAGTTTTCAGAGAGGAGCTGGATCACATGTTCTGGAGAACCACCTGCTAGGAAATACCTGTGACAAACATACAGAATGTGTTGATCTAGAAAGCTGATTAAATACATAGTTTTTACTCATATGATGTTTGCATGATAAGACCAACACCCGGCATGGTAGCTTGCTACTTGTTGCAACAGTGTGCATGAGAGGCACATTTTAAAGCACTTTGGATGATGGCATAATAAAATTGTAAAAAGAAAAAGACCTACGTTTTAAGGGAGTTGAAGATTGCAGGCTCCATAATGTAGTCCCTGCTGGAAAACTTCTGTAGACAATCATCCTGGACTTTCCCATCATTTTCTCCTTCAACATACCCATCCTCCTGAAAAAGTAAACACAAACTGTATGACATGCTACATCATGGCTCTCCTGCAACGAGAAAAATCACCTCTTGGTTGTTGTCCTTCATTCACATTTAAGTTTATGGAGTGGAAACAACATTAAGATGACTGAGCGATGAAATTTGCAAAATATTTTTTTTCCAAGAAGAGACAAGCACTTTAAAAACATTTACAATACAAATGCATTGCAAAATATGTTCATGTTAATTGTCCGTATTGTGAAACTGTTCACTTATTGGGCATAATCAGATTTGAAGCACTGTGGAAATAAAGATGAGCTGTGTGGTCGAAGTTCTTTAACATATCCAAAAAACACGTCAACATACAGGTCTTCAGTTTTTATCAGACCCATCTTCCCAACTTAGGTAGACGAATGCATCTCTATAGAACTGCTCCTCACTATTCATTGTGAAATTTTGTTATTTGGTGTATGTATGGATATATAAGCCTAAAACATGCTCGAATAATCCCAACAAACAGCACGTACAGTGCCCCACTACAAACATTTAATATTCAGCTAAATAACGCTATTTGAGCACGTTGATTGACTGATTGTATTCTCCACAATAATAATAATGACAAATACGGTGATATATATTACATGGATAATTAATGAGGTAATTCTAATGTGAAGTACATGAACGTTAAGTTAACGTTACATAGCGCCCAACTTTAACTCGTTATCAGTTAGCCTGTAGGTTAGCTGCTTAGCTTAGCTGCTAAATCCAAAACAAGGTCCTGAGCACAAATGGATATAATGTACTCTGCTAATCAAATAGCAACAAGTCGAGATCTCACCGTGTTACCGTCCGTGCCTTCCCAGTCCCCGGCACCGCTATAATATTCCTCGTCCATGGTGACGGGAACGAAATGACTAGCTACAATAACCGAGCTGTGGGTATTCAATTTTGGCGTAACTTGTCTCCCCGCTGATGACGTTGTGTAGAGAGGATCAGCAGGTAGCTAGCTAGTTTAGCTAGATGGCTAACAACAACGGGAGGAAATTGTCGAGGCAGTGAATGGCAGGCCACGCCCCCTATGAGTTATATTTCTGCTCTGAGTTCAGCCTGTCAGGCACAACTAATGACTAATGACTAACTAACTTTCCCTGTGTTAAGATAGTCAGGCACAACTTACTTCCTTTTTTGATTTTCTTTACCAAGATTTATATTTTAATAAAAGTATGCAGAATTTCTACAAATTGCTATTGAAATTTTAAAAAGGGCAAAATAACTACCTTTAAAATAAACCCCATTAGTTTACTGACCCTAAAGGCCTGAGCTCCAAATACGGTTGAGACAAAAACCTTTCATGTAGCAGTGAGGACATTGAAATTTAAAATAATACAGTATAGGGAATTACCACTCGGTAAAACTGTTATTTATGAATATTAAGTCCGAAAACAAATAAATAAAAATGACATAACACATTACAGAAATAATGTGAAAGCTTCTTAAAATCAACCATGGCAGTGAAATAAAATAAATATCTTAAACTCTTCCATCTGCAGGTACTGGGGAAGTATACATATACTGTATCTGTTAATATGTAACCAAAAACCAGCTTGAAGTAACAGGTGGCAGTTTAGGATGTGAAATTACACTTCCGTTTTCATTTTGCATGAAGTACATAGATTTAAGTATGTGGGGAATATGGAACTGTGTACAGATTTTGCACATGCAGGTGTGCGACCAGGGAAAGTAAGCAGCGATATAAGCAAGATCAGGAAGTATCCTCAATCTAGGTGAAATTAATGAGTAGAGAACATACATCACTACATTCATTTTTTGGTTTTCTATGTTGTGAACCTGATTTCTTGCATACAAGTCTTATATGTTTATACATGTAAGTCATTTCATCATTTATTGGAATGTGTTCAAGAGAGCACAACCTTAATGATGTGTTTTAATTCTTCCTCACTGTGTTAATGTGTTACAGTTATCATCCAGGAGCCTTGATTCATTTTATTTGTTTGTAGTCTTCAATCTGAATTAGTTCAATATTATATCATTATCTTTTAATTACCATTAAAAAGGTATTGGCGGAAATCATTTTAAGTTTCTCTTAATACCTGACTAGAGAAAAACATCTTCGCACTGATCCCCCATACAGATAGACACACAGGACGGTTTCCTGTTGTTATGACATCCTGAAATAAACTCTGAATTTGAGAAGAACAGTTCCCCTTTCACACACATGCTCACAGCCTCAGGTTTTTTTGTCTGAACAAGTGAAACGCATCTGTTTCAGGAGATTTTGTGGTTATAAATCAATTTGAAAACTATTTTGAATTATAAGAAAACATTTGAGGCTAAGTTATTCATTTTTATGATGAGTAGCTGCTCGCTCAGTAGCTGGTTTACTAAGCTTCAGCTCATGTTATTCAAACTTGCCGGAAAGACAGAGTAAGTGCAGAGTATAAATAGTTTCCTGAAATACACTTTAGAGAAGCAGTGGTATGACATTGTATGACTCAGAAGAGACGGAAGACTAGAAATTATGAATACAACCAAGAAAATTGTCGAGTCGAGACATATGGGAACAAACATTTTTATTTTATAATGCAAACCGCAACATATGAATTATATTATTTACCCAAAGGAGCAGAAAAAGGTCATATACCCGTGGCAAATACATCACACAGTCTGTGTTAAATCTACGTCCAACACAATATTTTCTCAACCCAACTCATAAAGGGAAAATCCACCCCAAAACAAAATGTACATTCCTTTGATGTCGGACAGTTCATTCTCATCTTGTGAACATCGTCAAGTCTCACCAAACTTTAAAACATGAAAACTGTTTTTCTCTTCTAAAAGCGCAAAAGGGAACCTGACTTTATATCAAGTCAGTGATTTGTTAAGGGACGTGGACAAATATTTAGGAGCAAATTGTTTGCACATTTTGATTAAAAAGTTTTGACATTCCGTCATTGCACTCTGGTTTTTGATTCGACTTTTTTCTGTTCACAAATTTTAACTGAACTGTTTAATATCATAGGATTCATAAAGTGAATTCTTAAGGGGTTTTTGCTTCAACAAGGCATTCTATCAGGATTTCTAAGCACAAATGTAGCTCAGGCGAAAACTGAACTTCCGTTTTATAAATTAGTTCAGTTATTGCTTAGATAAATTATATTTACTCTACAAGAGAAAGATAAGTTTCACATTGTTCAGATGCATGTAAAAAAACAACAACAGGTCTAAAATGTGATGTCAAATTGACTTTTTTTTGGTTGAAAAATCCCTGCGCTGTTGGTTCTTGAAACGTCGTGTCATATCATCTGAGTCAAGTCTCGGAAAGTTTGTGAAAGGATTAGTTGATTGGCTGAAAAAACAGCCACATGACAAAAACAGTGACTGAAGTCTTTAGTAACTCTGGAAACAAGTAATTAGCACCGTGTTCACTAAGGGCAAGCCAGAAGGTAAAGGGAAAGCCACAGAGACAGAGTTCAGGTGTGCACTTTAAGAGCGGTGGCCCGCAAAAGAAAACTGCTAATCCTTCATTGTCACTTTCCTGTCTTCAGTCTCCTCTGTCGTAGTCTGGCTGTGTGCAGCTTATGCAAACATAGTCCTCTTTCTCTGCTCGTTCAGCAGACAGTCCAACACAGATCTGGTGGAACCACTGATTGCAGCTGCCGTCACACTGGACCCAGTTCACCTGAAAAGCCATGACATGAAATGTTTTTTCAAATATATCTCGCTCACAGCATTCAGACTTAACATTTTCACAGATCAGAAAAGAATTCAAATCAAGGGATGATCAGTGCATGTAGTAGTATTTCAAAGTAGAATCATGTTAAACAAACCTCATCGCCCTCTGGCTCTCTGCACCATGGTGCAGCACACAGTGAATAATCCTCCTCTGAATCTGATGCAGCAGGGTCTGATGCAGCAGGGTCAGACACTGTGTGTGTGGGAGAACAAGTCTCCTTGGTTTCTTCACTCCTGTCTCTGCTTTTCTTTGACTTCTTTTTGCGGCACTTCTTAGCCTTCTCACAGTGCTGAGAATCTGAGCTTTCCTTGCGTCGCTTGGTCCTCTTGCTCTGACTGTTCGCCGCTTCCTTTCTGAGACGAGAGCCTTTATCCTGTATTAAGACAGAAATATAACAAATAAAAAACACAATTAAATATATAACCTGGAATGAATAAACAGCTCAGGCCTGGGAAATAAAATAAAATGTATCGTTGTGTATAAATTGTGCAAGAAAAAACATTCTGATCAAAAGGTTAAAATGGTAATTTTATTTTTATCACTTTTTAGTGTTTGAAATGATCAATAATTACCAATAGATTGAATTATGATAGATATTATACATACTGCCCTCATCATTACCTTGTTGTGTTGAGGGCTCCCTATTGGAGAGTGCTCGTCCTCTTCATTGCTGTTCCTACAGGGGGCGGTCTCAGAGGGCAGGGGCGCCAGTTTGTACAGCAAGTATCTGTACAGCTGCTCAGTCTCAGGCAGTGTAACCTGCAGCAAGAACCCTTCCACCATCAGCTCCTCCAGCTCAGAGCAAAATGCTGTGGAAAAATACAATGGTGGGTTCAGAAGTGGAATAAGAGAGAGCAACAACAGCAATGGTACTTTGCTATAAAAAGTGATAAGCTTCTCCTTGACACTGACCCTGAAGAGGAACAGACTGGTGCTCTGTATAAAAGGACGAGCCACTTATTTGATTCAGATGTGAAGATATTCTGGTTCCAAATTTCCCCTGAAACAGTAGAGAACAATCAATAGCAAAACATTGTCAAGCTTATAAAAACTCTTCATCTATATTTACTCTCAGATTAACTCTCCACTGACCGGCTTTGACACTTTTGCCAGTAAGACATCTGTGCAGGCCTGTTGAACTCTGTGCTGCCATCGCACCGTCCTCTCGATGAGGAAGCGCAGTGCGTCACCTTCTGGCAGTCGAACCCGAATCCTCTGCAGTGAAGCCAACAGGGGCAGCACCTTGTCCAGTGGGGGCTTCCTTGAACGCTGGCAAACAGGGCAAAGCCAGGCATGGCCATACTCCAGGTCCGTGGTTGTTGTAACACACCCACAGTGGAAAACTTCTCGACAGAGCTCACACTGCACCATGGCTCCTGAAGGGGCCTTTTGGCAAATACAAGCACTAAGTGTACAACAGTTCTCAGCAGGAAGAAGCTTGGACTCATTCGAAGCCCTCAGAGCCAACAAGATCTCCATCTCTTTCTGGCGGACCTCAGCAAGAGCAGCCATCTGTGATGAGAAGAAATTAAGAGTATTAATTAAAATTTCAGACTTAATGATATTTTCAGTCTGTGATGTGAAACAGACTTTGGCTATTTAAATTAGGTAAAGTTGTCAATACAACGGTGTCTCAAAAAATAAAAGAATAAGATTGATAATAGATCTGATTTTCCTTGTACTGCCTTTTGTTCTCAGGCTGTGAGCTTGTTGCGCCTGGCAGAGTGACTGCTGGGTGATTAATGCAACTTTTCTTTACATCATCATAATTGCTTGTCATTTTATATTATACTTCTTCGACTAATAATAACGATAATAATACAGCCACACTCACAGCAGAGGCGGAGTCCTTGCTCTCAGACAGAGCTCTTTCCACATCAGATAATGAGTCGAATTTGGTTGAGGATTTTTTACTGATCTGTATAGCCTCTCTTGATTTTTTAGACTTTGACTTCTGATGACCAGCTCCTACATCACACCTTGGGCAGAGCACCTGAAAACACAAGCAAATATGTTTTCTAATGATCCTGAGAGGAATTGTTGTAAAACAGCTGTAAAATAAACACAAAGAGTGCTGTCTGTTTACCTCAAGAAGAGAAAAGGGGGAGTTTTTCAGTAGGAATGTCTTTGCTGCACTCTCCTTCCAGGTCTGAACGTCACTGACCAGTGCCTCCAGTCGATTCAGTGGGTCAAGTCTCACTGGGATGCCCTCGGCTCTGAGTACCAGCTCAGAGAGGCTGTCCAGTACAGGAATACGCCCCCCGAGCTGCAAGCAGCCAAAGTCGATATTAACATCAAAAGTCAACCTTCTCTGGCCAAATATAAGCACAGAGTACATTCAACAGGTGTGTATTTACCTGGAGGGCTTCAGCTTCATGAAGCCATTTCTTGGCCTTGACAACAGCATCCTTCAGTTGCAGGCAGTTGGGCAGGTAAGCAGGGATGTTTTCTACTTCATGTAAAGCAGCATCAAGTGTGTCCATGCTGTGATATGGCCTTTTAAGAAAATAAAGCAAATATATGATCAATTCATGCACACAACGAGGAAAGAACAAAAGGCCCTTTACAGGGACACTTCGGGTTATTACACATCAGTAGAAATAGATGAAAAAGTTTTCAGATTAACATCAAATATCAAGTCATCTGAGGTGCCAGGGCTAGTTGCACCAACAGGTCTTCAGCACAACAATCAGAGCTGAATCTTCTGCAGGAGCAGGCGTGAAGTCTGACAGGTTATTGTTCTCATCATTGCCATTAATGTGAACCAGAGTCATCTGTGGAAAGATTCTCTGGTGGTTGATCAACAGCGCTGCTTTCCACACCAAACAAACCATAATGAGCAGGGAATCCTGCTCACAATTATGTTTTTTTTTTTTTAAATGAAATAACTTTTTGGATTGGTCAGAAGGTCTTTACTGAACGAAGGACTGCTAAGTTTGACTACTTGGCTGTTATCGTTTTGTTATGTTGGCTGTACATCTCTAATAATTTCATATTTGGAGTCAATGAAACTTCCTACTCATTTTCTATGAACCTCCATACTGTGGCTGCAAATTCTAATTGGTTAGCCACAAATCAGACGGAGGGAGATTGTTTGTATTGTATCCCACTAATACACACTGCTAGGTAGTAGCCATAGTCGTGTGGGTTTTCAGATGGACTTGCATTGCTAAGACCGGAAGTAGCTTAATTTCAGTTAGTGCAAATGATGTTTAGTCCATTCTCAAGACTGGTCTTAAGAAAGGCAGACTGAGCATTTAGGACCTGGCTTAGTAAAGACTGGCTAGTGCAACCCGTCCCTGGTTATAATGGAGGTCTGTTGATGAACAATGTGAATGTCTCTGGAGCCAGTAGAGGGTTAAGTACTATCACAACACCATGATCCTCTTTATCCACCCTGATCCAGCTCTGCAAACTTGGCACATTTCCCTCTGTACTGTCTGAAGTTTAAGCTGATTTTACATTTTCACTTCACATCTGCCACGACCATTTAAGAAATTGTAAACTTATAAAACAGATATAAAATGTGCTGTTCAATTCAGCGAGCAAGTTAACACGAGAATAAATTGATACCTCATGCTGAAACTTGATTTCATACCTTCATTATCAGAATTTTCTCTCCCCTCTGATAGTAACTTTGCTAGTTGAATTTATAAAACTACAAGATGAAACCACTTCATTGAGAGCGAAAGAACCCCGTTGGTGTCTGACTTACATGCTCATTATTTGAATTATTTTGATTACGTTACTTTTACTTGCTTTTCTGTATACAAACGTGAACTAGCAACTGGCAAGCAAACATTGCAAACAGATACCCTGCAGTTTGTTTTTCATCACTATCTTCAGAGGATGACTGGAATTTTACATTTCAAAGGGTCACGAACACTAACAACTCAAGATCCTGGCAAGAGCTCTGTTGGAAGAAGACAATACGAAGCTTTGTGACTCTGAACCTGAAATTCATTCAAAGGGTTCAAAATGGAGAGAATGGATGCTGGAAGAAACGTAAATGACTGACAAAGCTTATTTTTTTCATATTAGCAAGATTGCGCTAAAGATATAACAAAAATATTAGGAAGAAAATCTATTATTAAGAAGTGATGACAGAAATGTCTGCAGGCAAACTCCTCAAAGGATGACTGGACTTCAGTTATCAATCACATTTACTTGGAGGAAACGACAGGCATCGTAGATATTTCTCAAAAGCATTTAAGTTGGCCAACCTGAACTTTTTAACTGCATATATCATCAGCTCAGTGGCCTCACCTGGCCTCCATGAGGCTGAGCACCCGCTCCTCCCACTGCTCCGACACCGTCAGCAGCTCCTGTAGACGAGCCATGGCTCTTTCAACAGAGCTATGAGGGGCTAGTCCCACACCCTGGTCTATCAGCCTCCTCATGGTGTCCAGACAGAGGTCGTCTCGTCTGCTGCTGGCCTGCTGCACGGCCTCCAGCCAGCGAGCCTGCTCTAGTCTCTCCCTGAGCAGGGGCAGCTGGGGCAACTCCACGTCGAGTCCCAGACTCACATCCAGCAGGTCCTGAAGCTCCAGCGGGTTTGGTGACTCATCAGAGAGGAGCCTTTCACCCTGTTGCTGGAATTCATCCACCCGGGTTAACAGGTCCTGGAGGTCAAAATGAACAGACATTAGGCACTGAGTAAATGAACAAGGTGATGCAAAACACATCATCTGGTTGGCTGGCTGTTGTCCGAACTACAAATTGTACTTTTTCTGTTTGTCCTCCTCAACGAGGCCTTGGAATGGCTCCTTACTGGTCAAAAACAAAAGCAGCCAATTTGTTACTAACGTGGCAATGTTACATTGGCCTGAGAGTGGCCTTGGATGGCAATGAGCCCAGTGCGTTGTGGTTGTTGTTGGTTTTCATTCTTTTGAGGAAAAGCAAATACCACAGCCCCTTTTTTCTGTTTTCTCTGGTCGTGTAAGATCCATTTCTTGGTCCAGTGAAACAACATATTACCAGAATGTTCACGTGTCCACCCCTTTTGTACGAAAGAGGAAAGCCTAATTTTCTCTACATTGGCAGGAAGCGAAGCTCAATATACTTGTCGATTTAAGGCTCATTTATGGTCACTAACTTTGGGTAATGAGACTGAAACAATGAGATTGAACTTACAAAAGGTTTTAGTATTAGGCATTTAGTCTTACAAAAAGGACCCATTAGCCATATTTAATTCGAAAAATAACCACAATGCAATTTTACTCACCTTCAATAAAGGTGCCTGTCGGATGTTACATGGCAGGTTGTCTAACTGTCGGACAAAAGACCTCAGCTCTTCTACAGTCAACTCATTCTGGCTCTGAGACTTTCCTCCACCAGAGCGATACCTGCAACGAGACACAACAACTGCTCAATGGACAAATTGAGGATCAGAATAACAGAATTTAAACAGAAACAATGAAGACATCAAGAGGGAAGGAAGGAGAAAAATAAGAACTAAAAATGTCAACTTCAGAATAAAGTGTGTATGCTGCCAGTTTGTCAAGTAAATTGGAAACACTACTAGCAGTAAATGAGCGTCAGTACCTTCGCCATATAGGACTAACAATAAAAGTATTTCCACATATTCATACAACTAGGTCCGGAAAGTTCTGTAACACAACATCCGTTCAGATTTAAACTTTATTGGGACTGAATGCCTGTCAAATCTTTGTTTGTAGTACCTCGTCTGCCTCTTCCCATTGAGGAGTTGTTGTGCCATCACAGCAACTTTGTCAGCCTCCGAGGCAACAATGCGTAGCTGATCAACGAGGCTGGCTTGTGGGAACAATTTGGTTTCTGCCTGCTCCACCAGGCTGTGAAGCTCTTCCAGACCTGCCAAAAAAAGTATCAGAAAGTTCACAGAATGTAGCTTGTGTTTAAGACATGGTGAAACACTGAAGTGCTGACGATTGCACAGCTGATGTCCTGGTCAACAAAGAGCCTCTAATATAAGTGATGTAACACAGCAAACAAAGCACTTACAGAGTCTTCTGGAAAGACAATGAGGAGGATGTATTTGGCATTAAAGGCTTTTGGTTGTTAAGAACTATTTGCATTAACTTCTCACCTCTTTTCTTGTTGTCTTTGTTCTCCAGGATGCCCTGCACGCTACACAGCCAGTCTTTATAGGACTCTGCACGCAGCCTCACTGATGCCATCATGGGGTACAACTCATTCAGTGTAAACTTATAACTGAAAGAAAAGACAAAAGACAAATTTCAATAAAAAAGTTAACATTCATTTACACTTAATAATAAATTGTAGAAAATTCCATTTCCTTAGGATCGTGATTTGGGAAAAACTTGTTTTAATATTCTCTTTGTGGGGCAACTGTTAGCTTAGCGGATGCAGCTGATTCATGATAGCAATGAAGAGAAACCTGTTCATTTGAAAACATGTTAATTTATCGTGGTTTCTGTGACTCACTAGAGTGTGAGGTTGTCAAGCGGACAGGAACAGAGGTCCTGGGCGTGGTACAGGCAGACCGTCTTTCCAGGACTGCAGACACAGGTGATGCCAGACAGGTAACAGGTGGTGCGACACTTGCTGCACTGCCGCTCCTCATCTGGGAGCAGCTCATAATCAACTTGTTGAGCTCGCACCACACCCTGGGAATACAAATTCACAGTCATTAGAGCTCGAGAGGGGACAGCAGAGCTGGAAACGACAGCTGTGCAGGCAAAACAGGTATCTTAATCTATATCTTATATTAAAATAAACTCCCTTTAATGTTTTTCCTTTATGGAAAACAGGGAGGCTATACGACATTGAGATGAGTTAATACAACCTTTACAGACAAAAGACACACGTGTGCACCTGTAGGCTTTTCTGCAAGTGCCCCCAACAAGTAAACACAGCATCATTAAAAAAGGAAGTCAATTGTGTCCATTAGTTTGCCACTAAGGTATAGAACCTTAAAAATGATTACGCCTTCTAATTCACCTCTTTAATAGACTATATATATAGACTATATATATAGTCTATTAAATGTGCTTTTAATGTATCAACCAATTCACTTGACCAACAAGAATGACAATGACAGTTAAGATCTCTTCACCATCTTGTTTATCTTCTCTCGGAGTTCCTCTTCTTCTTGGATCATGGAGGTCATCTCCTTCTGCACCGCGGAAGCCAGTTCCACATCCATCGTGTCTGCTTTGCAGGCCATGTTACAAACCATCTCATCATGGGAGAAGACACAGTACCGGCTCAGCTGCCGATAATGCTTCACACAGTTTCGGCCAATGGGCATCTGCCAGAAATATGAAAATCAAGAAGAGTTTTGAAGTGAGGAGCCAGAAGACACTAACACAGCTCTCTTGTTGCAAATCTGATTTTTTTGATCATATGACCTCCTAATCTAATTTTTCCTAAATAAGTGTCATTTATTTCTATCCGTTATGCTTTTAATCACTTTGATTTACTAAAGATTATCAGTAGTGTAGATCCACTTTTCTACTTGAGCATAACAGTGCTTTTATCCAGTTTCTCTGCACAACAACAAATCACTTACAAGCATCATAACAACATTCTACAGAGAAAGTATTTGTAGATGGTACAGCGGCGCTACACTTAAGTTAAAAGCAGTACTGAGGAAATGTCTGGTACTGTGCAAACACAGTGATGAACTCTTACCCAGTCCATGGTGCAGAAGTTGACAGCTTCAGCGAAGTTGAAACCCTGGTTGAATCCACTGTGATAAGCTCTGGGGAAAGTGATGACAAACTCGCCTGCACACTGGTTGGTGCGGTAGATCTGCAGTTTATGGAAAGAAAAAAAACAAAAAGGTGCAAGTTGTAAGTATTCATCTTCGACTTAGATTGTGCACTCCAACTATTGGATTAGTGATAATGTGCAACTTTTTATCTGATTAGCATTTCTGATGTTAGAGGAGCATATTGAGGTTATCCTGAATTCCTTTTCTATTGCAGACATGTTGCAGTTGTACAGTCACCAGGACATTATTAGCAAAGAAATGTGTTTGATTTGTAGTTATTGGTGAACTGAGGTGCAGTAGATATATCTGATTTAAGATCACGTTGTCTCCCAACCTCAAGATCAACTTAAAATTGATTTTATTCAACTGTTGGGAACAACATCGAGCAGGTTACCGGGATGCCGTTGTTCATCAGCGTGTTGGGATTCATGATGGTGACCAGCTGGTGAAGGAGGTCTGGCTGGGACTCAAAGAGCTCAGGGGCCAGTTTCTTCATGACTGACTCGAGGTGCTCTGCAGCGTAACCTGGGGCCCCATACCACGTCTTTGGCTCCCCCCTGCAGAAATGGTCAAACATGTTTGTGAAAACAATCAGCATTGTCACACAAATACATGTATAACTGACATGACTGACTCAATGCAAATCATTTTCTTTTGAGGAATAATTGTTTTACTCAAACCATAACAAGACTGTTTCTCCGGTACAAAAGCTAAACTCTGAAACTGAATTAACTAAAAACAGATGCATAGAGATGGAAGGGTGCAGTGTACCAGTGAAGGTAGTTTATTGAGTAGCTCCAGTGGTCCTCAATATGCCAGCAGAAGGAGGAGAAGCACATGCCCACGTAAAGCCAGGGTAACTTCATTCCACAGATGTCGGCTGTAATGTGAGTCAGCACAGAAGAATCCAGCACAGGCATGTTGTTCAGGTTCCAGCCGCAGCTCAGGTAATGCTGCAGGTCAGAAACAGGTCTCAAAACTCAAATCATAGCATCCTCGAACTGGCATAAGTCATTACACGGAAATGATAAAAATAAAACAACTCTGCTGTACGAGGAAATGCTGAAGCTATCTTTGATAAAAGTTGCAGCCAGTGTTATCTATCGTCAGTGTTCTAAGTAAAGCGTGTAAATATTCATGTTTCATGTCATGAGAAAATGCAGTCTTGAAGGTGGTGAAGGTTCACAAACATAATCTTTCCCTAAGAAACATATGCATGTAATTTATCTGCAGTGGCCTTTGGTGTATTTCTATGGCAGCAGTAATGGTCATGTTCAACAAATGCAGCTCAACTACATAACTGTGGAGAAAAATGAATGTAAACAAGAATTACAGATGATCCCCATAACAACAGACAGATTGTACCTCGTCCTCAGGAGAGACTTCAAAATGGCTGTTCCTCAGAGGGAAACCACTCCCAAACTCCTTGGAGGCAATGTCTGCTCCATATTCTACAGTCACATCCTCCTCGATAGTGCTGACTAGACGCCAGAACTCCTTCTCCACCAGCTCGGTTGGAACCATCTAAAGTACAAAAGGATGAATTGTATTAAGACACAAAACATAAACCAAGATTATCTGTTTGCCAAACATGTTTAACAGAGATCAGAGAAATCAACTGATGGTGGTAAGTTCAAGCCATTAGTTGACTATCTGTCATGCAATCTGATATGAAGTAAATATATAATTTGGGGGCATCAACAAAAGGTTTGAGGTTTGATTACAGAAATACAAAACTTTCATAATGAGGCTTTAAAATATGAATTATATAACGCCACGTACAAAGGGTTCATCTGTTAATGACACCAGCAAAAGTGTCTGGAAAAACAACATTTGCTGATGTTTTTCAAAACACCATCCAAATTATGAACTTGTAATGTCGACACGATAACTTATGAGTCTATACAATATACATGTGTACCATGTTTCTCATTCATTGATCCATTCATTGTAGCCTGCCACCACACAAAAACTGCCACAACGCATTGATCCGTGCAGCCTCTCTGTCATTGACAAACACATGTGCAGAGGACTGTGCAGCCACACTGTACGCTCACATCCACCCTGTCCCCCTGGCAGTTTGTTGACATTGAGAAATGATCAACTATGATCATTATCATTAGCCCCTGTGATTAGGCTCTCAGTATCATGCATGCACGCAATATGAGCTCACAGAATCATATCCACTGAGTAAATCACCCAGCCCATGGAGGATTTCTGCTCGTCGTGCACAAGGATGTGATAAGTAACAGACTGTGACTGGAGCCTGTGGAGTTGGATTTTCTTATTCTAATCTACCAATCAAAACATTTCCAATGAAAACTATTCTTATTGACCAATGTTTCAGTGACTGTCAGGGACACAGTGCACTACTATCATCCCTGCAACAGAATATAGCTCCTGGGAATGACTAGGTATTTTTCAAGTTTCACCTCAACAGTGTGTTCGGTCTTAAATTTGTAATGCGTGATGTCTGGTTCCCCCTGGTTACTCAAGCCAGACCTCTTAAATCATCATCTCTCGCTCTCTTCTTGCATTAGGATAACTTCACAGGATCTGTGTGTGATTTTAAGAGGGTAAGACAACATCTGATAAGATTAACAAGACTCCCTGGAAGGGTTTTATCTAAGCATTCCTTTGTTCCAGACCCAAGTCATAAACAAGAAGGGATAAACAGATAGTTGTTTTCCTCCAGGACCTGACACAATCTGACTTGAATCTTTTAAATTCATGTAGTAGAATATTTTATGCACTTTGCATTTGGTGGGGTTTGGTGGGTGAATAAAAACTGTGATAGGTATCATAGCAGCAATAACTGACGGATAATTTCTGATTCCACTGAGACAAAAGCCACCTGTCATATCAAAACACAAGTCTTGAAAAGGAAAATTTCTCGGGACTTTAACCCGAAACTACAAAAGTATAGACATTTAAACTTCATGACTTATTTTAGCCTGTTTGCATTTCTGCTGAACTAAAGTCACATACAGGAAACGGAGAAGCAAAAAAGGTGATTTCATTTCCTCTCACAGTTTGAGGTCATTGAGGCCTCCCCTGCTCTGATTACAATCATCAGAAGAACATCTTTACAAAACAAGCCAACACAAAAGGCAAAATGAATCTCAAGATCCATTTACCAACATCATTGTCCCACATTTGAATGTGCATCACTTATCTTCTTTTTCTGTACATACACATTATTTACAGTTTGCAATATAGTAAATAAATCGTGCATAAACAGTAAATTCTTTTGTTTTGTTGAAATTGCGGCCATTTGGTGCTACTTTTATACTTTGGAGAGAGCCACACAAATCAAATTTTAACACTGTATAATTACAATATAATGACAAAAGATCATTTATAATTCATATGTGTTAACTCAGAGATATAAACGGGTCTCTGGTAGTTGGGTCCCTTGATGCTATGTGACTTCACAGAGAGAATAATAATAATAACTGAACAGAAAAGTCCAGTGACTGAGATGAGGTGTAAACAGCAACAAAAGCACTCCCAGTACAATGGAAACTGATCTGACATCGATAAGCAGGTGATGTAAACTCACATGGACTGGCATGTTGAAGTAATCAGACTTGAAGGAGTCAGCCATATCTCCAAATGCTTGGAGGGTGTAGCTCCTGCCGGCCTGCTCGAAGCCAAAAGCGACAGGAGGTTTGCCACATTCCTGTTAAAAAAAAGATAAAATATCAGACAGGATATTGTACCATTGTTCCTCAATTATGAGCTGGCATCTCCATCAGGATTCTGCCAACCAGGACTGGAGAGCGTGAACCTTACCTGTGCCAGGCACTTGGGGCATCTCCAGTCACCTTTGGGAACATCGTGGAGAGGCGGAATCAGGCAGAAGATGTGATAGCTGTCATCACAGCCATCACACAACAGCAGTCGGTCCTCTGCTGTTCCAGTGCCACAAACCAGGCACATGTACTGGTCCACCTGAGCAGACAAAGCAGAGGAGCAATTTATATTACAGGAAAGTACAAGTAACAACGATGTACATTACAAAATATGAGAACATGATGTCATTATTGAATTATTATGAAATAACAGCTTTGGCTATATCAAACCGATGTACTTACTTTACTTGGAATAGGTTTGTTTATTTTATTTAATATATTTTCTTCATAATCTGATGGATCCTCGTGTTCAATGGGCTCCTCCTTCACTTCTGTGAAGGCCATTCTCACTGAAACACACACACAAATGGGGTTTTAACAATTTAGCAAACCAGCTGTTCTCTTTACAACCTTTAACCGGTCATTGTTCTTACCAGGCTCTGACTTGCCGACAAACGTTCCCATCCTCCTCCTGAGATTGGGACGATTCTCACAATCTTCCTCCGGTTCATTTTTGACACAGCCTCTCTGCCAGGGCATCACAAAGAGAGTCAGAGACAGAGAAGCACTGTTGCACACATTTACTGTGTAATAACTAACAAGAGGGCTATCCTATCACACCAGAAAACTGTTGTGACATCACACACACACACACACACACACACACACACATTACATCCTAACTGCCAGCATATCTTAAATTTAACAATTTAAACATGACTCAAGAGGAAATGACAGACAGACAGACCAAACTCACCTCAGATCTCATCCGTTTTGCGCGGCGAGCGATGCTGCAGATCTCCTGGGGCTGGACAGACTGACGCTGCGGCAGGTCATGAGGGGTGTACTCCTTATCTTTAGTGTCATTGGTCAAGGTGGCCTTCTGCAAAGAGAGTTGTGTATGAGTGGATAAAAGACAATGAATTCAAACAATGACCTTCATGTGTACAAATTAATCTTTCTGTTTAACATTTCCCAAATCCAAAAAAGTTTGTATATAAATATTTGCTACTATTAGAATAGATAAGAAAACAATCTTGCCAATTCAACAAATCACTTAATCACAACTTAAACATAAGATTTTATTATGACGTAAGGATATTCCATTCAAGGAGTCCTACAATCATTAGCCTACTTCATAAATGGTCATACATAACGCTATAAAATGTTTGCCATTTCTAACAGATAAAAAACAAACAAACACATGAATAGTTGTACAATTTGTTGGAGTCCTACAGAGAAGTCCAATAAATAGTATGTCTTTGAATCGTATCACTACTGTGTTTGTGCAGGCTGTCAACGGGGTCTTTCATCAACTCTTTCCTTTGAATCTGTTCATTATTTGATTGTCCCAAAGGAGATAGTGACACTGACACTACTGTTTGCAATGGAAAAATGCCACCACATTCAATACCTGGCACTGTTTCGCTATTGTGGTCTCTATCAGATCCGAAAAAAAAACAAAAATGGGGACTGGATCGAAGAAATACATCATCACTAATCCCCTACAGAGCAAACCATAATGCCACTGATAAAAGATGTTTGTATTTGCGGCATTTAATCAGTAACGCAAAGTATATCATAGTATTAAACTCCTCCTGTGAACATCCACTCAATGAGACTGGAAACTGGGGAAAGAAAACACTGACTGGACGTACAGGCAGATTGGCTCCAGTCTGGAACAGGTTATATGGGTAGAGGATCCTCTCATAGTGCGTCCGGAGATGAGAGCCAATCGCCTTGCCTGGAGCGAAGCCCATCTTGACGGATATTTTGGTCCATCGCCGCTCCCTGCAGACGGCATCAAACCCTCCCTCTTCATTCACCAGCTTATAAAAGAGAGAATAATGTGCAGAATTGAGTTTTTATCCCATTTATGTGTGGAAAGCTTTTAAATTCATGTGCAAATGAAGTAATGCATAATTATAAATGGTAATATTCGCAGATACCTTATTGAGCTGGTACAGATCCAAAATCTTCCTTTCCACATGAGGGATTTTCAGAGTGCATCCTTGAAGCTCCCAAAACTTTGCTATTTGATCCAGGAAGTTAAGCTTCACTCTAGTCTGAGCCTAAAAACATGATGGACAATACAGACAAAGAAATAAACATTTCAACCTTCATTGTAGAAATAAAACCAAGCCATGAATAATTTCTGACGGACATTAAAAATCAAATATGGCTGACCAAACTGAACTCTTTGACAAGTTATATATATAAGCTGTAAATTGGTCGTAGTACATTTGTATCATTTTGAAAAACACATGAACTAAATATAAGCCAAATTAAAAGAGCATTAAGCACAAATACAAAACAACATACCTCCAACTCATTAAGCCTTTGTATCCGTGGTGTGAATTTCAACCTGTCAACATCACAAGCAAACGGTGGCTGCCATTCCTAAGAAAATTATAAAAATAGACAATCATTTTATTATTCGAGTGAATACCGTATCTGTAACAGTCAGTGAAATAGAAGCCTTGCAAAGACTGAGAAAAACATACATTAGCCCTGCGTAAATACAAAGCGAGTTCTTTCTTAAAGTATAATATAAATAAAGTTTATAATCAGTTCATATACTTGTCCCGAGAATAGTTGTGTGGCCACATGCGCAGGTTAACTACAATGCGCAGGTTAACTACAATAACTGTGTTCCCGACTGTGATAAACACGTATTTACACTAAACCACACATGTAACTATACGTGTTACACTAATTTGCTAAACCATATTCAAATATGAAAGAAAAGAAAGTGTTATATGTGTGCTTCTGTTTGTTCTAGGACCTGTCACATTGTCAATGTTTGATCTTGCACACACAAGTGTTTACACTGTTGTGGGTTGGCTGACAATTATAACATGACTTTGGCTACTCAATCAGTAGGATCAAAACTTCTGGAAAACCTGAAACACTCCAGCTTTTTCTTCAAAGACAAAAGAACTGCCTGAACAATAGAAATGTTTCTCCTTGAGATTAGTCTCAGCTTTTCACATTTGTCCTTCACAGATCGCAACAGGCAATGTCAGACATAATATCACTGATATGATTTGCCATCTACAAGCTTTTTAAGAAAACTTTCTTAAGCATTGATGGCAATGAGGGAAAAGTAGATCCAAAAGCTGAAAGTATGTATATTGACTGCTTCACCGGGTTGATGGTTATTGTTCATTTGAAGGCTTAAATACCCGGCTGAACACTGTTCATGCTTTCAGAATAACCAGTCTACATCAAAAATACCAACTGAACTGAAATGAGCTGGACGGGCTGATAGCAGCTTTGCTGGTATTGTGATGAACAGCTTTATTGTAATTTTGAACAATGGACTACTGTTCAAAAGCAACAACCACCACCTAAAATCACAGCAAGGAAACACATATTTGAAAAGAGAATATGCAGGATTTTTACGTATTCAAGCATTATATTCCCTTCGAGTGTTGAATATGTTTTAGCAATACTCAAACCACCTTCCAAGTGTGTCAAGACAATGGGTGCATCAAAGCCAAAATAAGGTCTTAGGTTTGCTTTTAAAATCACCAAGTGGAAATCTTTGCGATAAACTCCCAATGAAACTACATTGTAAGGAAATGGAAATTAAAATTAGCGTAATGTCATGTAAACAGGTCATGTGATTTGACTCAGATAGGCATTGAAATTAAACCACAGCCTTAAATTCAAATGTCAATTCACCACATTATAACATTAAGGGAGGGTAAAAAAATATCCTTGATTTTCACTATTCCCTCCATACAAAGGACCACATAGTGAGTGAGGGGCACATGACAGTGTTATGTTACGTGGCTGTGAGATTAGTGCACAACACTTTGTCTAATTTAACACAGGAATGTCTGAACAAGCTTTTTGCTCACTTGCATCTCATATGGTTCAGAAAAGGGCCAAATATTACTTCACAAAGACCATCACATCATCAACTGCAGACAAAGACAAAGTATACAACAGGGTACTGGCATAGAAAGAAAACAGCTTTAAGCATATGGACTGAATTGGGATTACTGATCATCCTCCGAACACAAATCTGACCGTAGCGGGCAGAAACCATGCTGCGCACACAGAAAAGTTAATTACCACAAATAGGTAGACATGAAATCTTTCCTTTAATTTTTTTTTTATTTTGAACTGTTTAGAGTGGAGAGAAATGAAACAAAGAAAGAAAGAGATCTCAGGCCAGATCGTACCCGCAGAACACAGGATGTTTTATGTACACGGCGTGTAACCATACAAGCCTCCAGGATGCTACATGCTGTCCTCTTTGAACATAAAAAAATAAACAAGTAGAAATAATGTGCCCTTGTAGAAATCCACGGTATAGACTTCGGATTAGATTGTAGGCCTATACACCGCCTTCAAGCCAAATTGTGGTCTGTTGAAACTGCTGATGTGTGACACAGGACAGAAAGTAGTGCTGCTTACTCAGTAAAGGCCAATGATGTTTACATCTTTTCATACATGAATCCATCCTCCCATATATATATTCAAGGCTCAGGCATTGAATTGGACCTTTTCTTGACCTGCGACTTCTGACCGTATGGTATGTAGTTTAAAAACCTACCCAGCTTTTTATAACCAGTCATGGTGACTATAAAGATGTCAGTAAACAATTGACTTGCAGTGATAGCTTGAAGCTGTTCAGGCTAGTTGGTTATAATTCTGTCTCTGTTCGCATTTCTCAATGACATATAACCTAAAATATAGATTTGCCAAAAAATGCAGCTTGTTCGAAGACCCCATGCCAGTGTTCAACATAATTACCAGCATATTATCTTTGTTGAAACCTTTTACCATTACTTCTTTACTTCCTTCTGCTTAAATGAGCAATTTTTTGGACTGGATTATTTTTGTATGTCAATTCAGCTGCATCCATCAGCTGCATCCATCCATCCATGAGAGCAAGCACCCCCCCCCCCCCCCCCCCCCCCCCCCCCCCCCCCCCCCCCCCCCCAAACAAAAAAAC
>CAAKHC010010556.1:58641-91968 GCA_901007825.1 Macroramphosus scolopax
CCCTATGTTCTCAGATTGTGTATAGATCACAACACAATTTACATCCTGGACATGAATGCTTTACAACCCAGAGCCACAAATAACGTTGGTTATCAGTGATGCCACTACAGCTTATTTCAGACGAATTTGCGTGGACACACCCTTGTAAAAGATGTGTGCCACCTCCCAACACAATGAATCAGAAACAAGGTCAAGGTTAGATCAGTTTTGTTGAGAAACAAATGATTATATCACAGTTTTTGTTCTGAAATATCTGCCTGCTGTGACGTTAGGGAGGTGTGGGTGAGAGCAAAATAATCATCCAATTGGAAAAACTGGAGATTACACGCCAGCCAATGGTCCGAGAGTTGTTTTCACAGTAACGTGATTGTTATATAGTAAATGCATAGCTAGCAAACAAAGCCCATCAGCTGCCTGGATAAAATTAACGTATTTCCTGATATAACTATGTTATTAAAAAGAGGAAGTGTCTGTCCATTATTAGCGCCGTGTAAAAGCGACCCTTCTCTCCATAAACAGTTGGTCACCGAGCACGTACGTACGATGTCAGAGATCTGCAGCTTTAAAACAGGCCTGATTAACGTAAGCTAGGCTACCTCACATTGGCTAAATAAAAAAAAATCTTCTTGCTAAAGTTAGTGTTTACATTGAGAAACTGTTTAAAGGCATTGGTCAAATAACTAGTTTAAATCTAGCCAAGCTTTTTTCCTGTCTCGAGTCCATGAAGCATCTCACTCTGCCCCAAGGTAAACAATTTCCATTATATTTGCATAGGGCAAAACTTCAACGTTTGAACCATTCTCAGATATCATACATATTGACTGGAAAAAAAGAGTGTCTGTTGATCTGTTCTGGGTGTTTAAACTTGATCTGGGCTCAGTTTGCTTCCTAGATGGTACGTCTTGAGTACTTGAGCAACACAACGCACTCCTACTCGGGCTAGCTGACAATTCAACTCGGAGCCGCAATCCGCCATGTTGAAAGCTGTCTAAAAACACAACTTTGCCTGCTAGTTATCGCTAAATTTTAAAACGCAGCTTATACCAACACACCACTCAAAAAACATTGTTATAACGCACAAAATTCAGGAATACTCACCGGTGGCGGTCGGACTTTGCAGATGCCAGTTTTCTCTGCAATGGGCCGTATTTTGTTGATGTACGCAAAAGGGTCTGCAAATTCCTCCCAGCTGGGCTCAAAAACAGGGCACTCCGGGGGAGGAATGAACTCATTCAGCTGAGGTTGAGTCATAGTTGCATCGTTGTTGTGGCTGCCGTTGAAATATGTCTGAGGGGTTCCTCACAGCGATTATGTTCAATTTGAATTTCAGTCTTTCAGTTCATGTCCTTTCTCCACTCATTGAACTCAAAGGCGAATTATCTAGTTGGAGAGGAGAGGGTGACAGACACAGACTGTGTGCCTCCGCTTCAAAAAGTAGTAACCCAGATATTATTAGTCTGTTTATACATTTTACGCATACTCACAGTATAGCGTTATTGCTACACGCTAACGCCGATTATATGTGAAGCTAACAACATTTACAGCTTCAATTACGCGTGGTATAACTGTTTAAATGAGCTAAATGCGTGTAGGGCAGTTTTATTTCATACAGTTGTGTTGCCATTTTGGCTACTTTAATACCGTTCCTATTTAACTATAGCAAAGTTTACACATATAGTAGCACTTTTCAACCAAAATATTTTTAGTTAGGGATTATTGGTTCAGTGGCTTCCTCACAGATGATTGCTCCCCTGTTTTTTGAGTTCGATTTGTACACCCTGTGACGCTTCAATCAGTTTACAAATAAAGGGGTGAATTGGAGCCGGTCTTCCTGATACCGCCCGGTTGCATCGTCACGTCAGACGGCACGTTAGGTTTGCTAATGCAACGCACCCACTAGATCTTTGCGCGTTGACCGGATCTTTGTTTTTAAATGGTCTAGAGGAGCTCGTTCATTGGGTGTAAGGTACAAGTCATATGTTGACTGTTCAGCTGTTTGTTTTAATAACATTTATATAATTTATTCTGTACCAACTCCTAAACAGTTAAAAAATACATTGTCGCCTCTATAATATAATATAAATACTAGATTTTTAAAATCTGCGATATAGTAATAGTTATTGCCATGTTCTGCCAATGTGATTAATTTGACTTGCTGAACAGTCCAAACCATTTTGCAAAAAAGCTATTTATTTCCTTTAGAAATTGTAAGGAAGCCATTTGATTTGATAATGCTTTTGTTATGCCGAAATATATGAAATATACAGAATTTAGTATTTGCACACCTCATCTTTGTTCACACTTTGATTTGTACACTTTAACATAATCAATTCTCTGTACCCAGTTTGTAAAGACCTTTGAGGCAAACTTGTGATTTCGGACCACTTAGTACAACTGACTGAAGTTAATATTTTTGGCACCATCTAATCTGTATCGTGCGGAAAAAATGATGGCCAACGACTTTACTCACTCAATTTGTATGGGCTGAAGACTATTATGGTTACAAATAACAGATTTCTTTCACAGTTAGGAAAAAAACAATCTACTGCATGTATTTAAGGTTTCTTCAGAAAAGAAAGAATATCTTTACATCATGATCACAACCGGAAGGTAGGAAAGATAAACCGAGAAAGAACATGTCTGGTCTTATGTCATATTAATGAGTCGGATGTTAAATACATTTTTATTAGACTGGACAGTAATTCTAAACAGTACTTGCATACCTGCAAATCACGATCTTGTCAGCAATGTACATCTAAATGTAAAAACAAACAGCTTTCTTAGTATTCTGATCACAAAAATCACCCATAATAGTTTTTATTCGTGAAAAAGCGGAAGCCACACAGCTTCGCCACCACCATGATGGAGTATTCAGCTGACTGACAACTCTGCCTCTGATTGGTGGGGTTCATCTTACTGGGTGGAGTCAAAGCCCTCGACTGACAGATGCACAGCACAAACACACTCACACAACAACAAAGACCACATCGTAAAGATAATTCACTGACAGCGACGACGTAATGAACGTATCAAATAGAGACCTCAACGGCATCTAGTTGTGTACCTTAGAATTACACTTTAAAATGGTTAAGGTGCTGTAGATTTAAAGGGCTGGTTCATACAAAACTAAAATGCAGTGTTACACATTTATGGGCAAAACTATCGATATGGCCACAAACCAAAAGAGGTAAGTGGGAACAAATGTATTTGTCTTAACTTTGGTGAGGCAAAAATAAGAAAGAAAAACTCTTCTTTAATTGAATGTTGGCCTTTCATTAATATCCAAATTCAATTTTAGTGTGCTCAGTATGTTGACAGAAGCACATTTCAATATAAATAAGTTTATTTTTCAGTGAATGAATAGAAGGTAGAAGGTAGATAAATGTGTGCAGTTAACGTGTGTTTTACCTAGCAGGCACACATGGCACACGGTTGATAATTTAAGACAACCACAAGGCCTAGCAACCATCCGTAAAGGTACACTTTCCTGATCGTTTGATCGTCAAGATTTCTAAGCAGTTAATCATGAACCAATTTCTGATATGATCTCAGACTATATAGAATAGTGGATATATAGCCTGTGTGACATCACCCACTGGTTTATGGACTCTCATTTTGTGGCCTATAATTTGATCTTTTTGCGACCAGTGGTGACCATACTTGGACATTAGTCTGGAGCTGGAGAGGTGTGGAGGCTGGATCAGACTGAGACACAGGGTGTTCCTCAATATCAAGGATACTTCCTTGGTAGGAGGTCCTTCCAAGTTTGATCCTTCAGAGTCTACAGGAAACCTTACAACATATAATTAATATAATGACCCAAAGGTCCACAGTGGAAGCTCTGCTTGACAGCCCATCAGCATCAACCCAAACTTCACATTCCGACAAACTAATGTCACAGTGACAATTATTACATTTAATCTCTGACACTATATTAAAAAAAAGGAACTATACATCAAGATGTTCGTAGACATCAGTCAGTGGTAAATTACCAAAAGCTTGCTAAAATAAGTATTGTCTCCCTGGATGAAGATGTAAAGTAACCTCACAATGAACTCCAGAACCAGGCTGCTTGCTGCAACATTGGTGAGGCTGTCGCTTTGCCCCATTTTTGCACCAGTGCTTTTAAGATTGTGTGTACAAAGCATTGTGGGGGATTTAGGACTGCAGTGGATACACAGGTTGGCAGCAGTTGTGGCTGTGGGGGAGAGCAGGTCATCTAGTAACCTGAAACTTCCTGGTTCAAAGCCGGGACGAAGTGCATGACACTGAACTCCTAAATGCTCCAGGTGGCTTCCTGATCACTGTTTGAATGTGTTAACAGCTTGGCACCATGCATATCAGTTTCTGCAAACATTGTGTGAATTTATGAACAAGACAACAATGTAAATCACCGTGACTAGCGTTAAAGTAGAAAGGCACTATTTCATGCACTCTGTTTTTCTTTTTACAGGAACATTGTGGAAAAATGAATTGAAAGAAGAACCCAGTCCTTGGGCGGGGTTGTAACGTTCTGAAAATCTGGCCATTCAAGGAGCCTTTCTTGACATTGAGAAACAACCACAGAGGTTGCTATGGTAGCAATCTGTTTTACTCTGAATGTTTTGCCCATAATTTACTAAATGAGAATGTCGCTGGATTGATGACTGGAAACTAGTGATTGAGACCATGAACTTGTTAAGAAAATGATTACTGAATTACTTTTTAATAACCAATGGGGTTGCTACCTGCTGGTCCACGCAGAAAGAAAGAACGCAGGTTTAAGGCACTTCCGCATTGGATTCAATTTTCAAACCAAACCAGCAAGTTTGTCCTTTCATTTTATGCAGTCTTCTTCAGACCAACTGTCTTGTAGAGAACTTGAGATTTGAGACCATGGCACAACAATTGCATAAAAGATAATCGTCAACAAACTTTACTTTCTGGTAAATGTCTATCTCTAAATACATTTTTTATCCAAGTCAGTAAAAAGAAAGGTAGCGAGCTGAAGATCAACCTATGATGCTTATTGTAATTTACAATACGAAACACTCCCTGTGTCTTTAGGGGACATCTGCACAAATGGGACCCAATTCTTTTTTCAACAGTGAATTTCATTTTTGTTTGGCTCAGACAAACATCATTTCTGCTACTGGACAACTATAACCTATTCATTCAATGAATGAATGAGCATTTCTTTTAAATATTGAACAATCACATGTTTCCAGATGGCCATGTCTTCTTTAAAATGCTTTGTAACACAAACAATCAAAAAGTAGTCAATTTACAATGATATGACAATACAATGCCAGATCAAATGAAAGTCTGAGATCTTTTGCTTTATAATTTACTTTAACAGTTATCAAGGAAGGAGACTTTTTTTGGAATTAACATGTCAGCACACAGCTATTTGTTTTGCACATTTGTGGACACATTCCACACACAAAAAAAAACAATCTTCATCTCAATCTTATGGTACTGATTTTTTGTTATGGGTAATAGAGACTGGGACAATGAAGCTTAAATGATATAACTCGGAAACAGCTGTAGTGTGACATTCAACATCAGCTTCCCAGATATATTTTTACTGGAGCAAAAATGATCATACTGTTGTCAGTTAAAGGGAAATTGTAGAGACAGTCTTGTTATCATGAATAATGTACACATAACACCTAAATCTGAATGTACAGTATGAATCGAGTGTGTGTGTTATGGGTTGCATGAGGCTGGGGTACCCCTGGAGTTATAAAGTTCAGCTGGGATTCATTATGCATTTGCACTATGCATGATTCACCCTTTCCACAGCAACATAGAAACTTTTCTTGTCATCCAAACAGTGCCAGCCGATGGGTCCAATCTCACAATCCGCACAGATGAGATACTTGATTCTCCCCACGTCTTTAGTGAAGCCCACATTTTCAAAAGTGTACATGTCGTCCACAAACCAGTGGGCATTCAGTACATCCCCATCCACCGAGCCCTCTGTGCCGCCGAGGCTGCTCTTTTTCCGCATGGACGGCAGGACCAGCTAGGGGGAGAAAACACAGCCTCAGATGATATAATTACACTGTTGACCCATCTCTAAATCTGTGGTGCATCACGGTTTTAGACGTATGCGCCTGAAAAGGTTACAACTGTAGCAGGTGACGTGAGAGAATATCTTTTTACTTTCATTTGTGACTATTTAAATGTGTATGGGTGTATTTAAGGGGAATGCTTTCTGTGGCTGAATTGTCTTACGATATTGCATAAACTATATGTAATATTTTAAAGGCTTCTCTAGAAAACTCCAATTTAACAAGGCATCACTCATCATTAAAGTCCCTAAAACATTAAAAGGTGATGAGACTGTATTTGGCATTTGTGTGCCCATGTAATCAAATCTTTTAAAGCAACAGGAATAAGTCTCTCCATTTAAGCTTTCTATTGCAATGATTTACAGCCTACTTCTCTGGATTATATGCATGCCAGTATGTACATGTGTGCATTTTTTAATCAGTTTTCTTGACATATTATCTTGTAAAATCCAATGAACTCCTTTTGAGTAAAATTGAGCAATTACAAACTGGATGATTGACATAATTTGAAGACATTTGGAAGCAACAAACCCCTGATCTGTGCACAGTAGCCATATTACCTCTTTCTCTGCAAACACAGCCATCCCCGGGCACAGCACCTTGGATCCGCATCGTTGACACAGAACAGACTTGGTGTTCTTGCCGTCCTCAGAAACCAGAACGGCCCGGTCCAGGCAGTCTTTGGACTGCTCACTGTTGTCCATCTTCAACTCTTAAGATGTACTTGGATTAGCATGCACAAACACGTTCGGTATACGGTAACGTTCACCAGCCCAAACGAACCAAGTTACAAAACTAAGGGACAGTAATTAACCATTACAGTTCCCTTCCGTTAGATAGTTGTCTGGGCTTAGGCTTAAAGTATGTCTTGGCAAAACAGAGACAGGTTGGGGTTGGAGCCCGTTTAAAAATCTCAGAAGTGCAGGTTTCACATATATACAAGGAAAAAGACCGGAATCACGAGCCTTGTGAACATTTGTACAGCGGAAGTCCTAAATAAACAAACCCAGTAACTAATGTTGTCATTTATAACTCATTGAATATATATAACAATGGGTACCATCACAGTGCGAGATGTTTATAATAACGTTAAATGCTCAACAGAATATACGATTACCTTAGTTTAAAAACGCCATACGTGTTACATTAAGTACCGTCCGTCGCCTGTACGGCTAGAGCATACACTAACACCCAATTGAATGGATTATGAGGACAAATTACTTCAGGACCCACCCATCAAATGAGTTACAAACGTTTGACAAAATTAAAATACGTACCTAATTTCTCAAGTGAAAGTATGAGTGAATACGACAATTAAGTCGTATAGAAGAGGTTAGCTAAAGCAACACTAGCATACTAGCTGGTCTTCTGGATGGCTAACGTTCCCGTCCAATAAATGCCCTCGTTCAGAAACATGGGAACTGTGTTTCCGCATTTAACCGTCTCACAATGATTGGGTGGGGGATATATCTTTCGTATATTCATCAACATTTCTCCTTATTCTACTATCCAGTGAGTTTAACAGCCTTTTGGAGGAAATACAATACAGAAATGTCTGCAGAGTAACAATAGATGTAACGGAATATGGTTCCTTTTCACCGTCTCAAAATAATTTCGATTTTTTTTTTTCTGACATAGCCAGTTTTATAATAATCTTAAGGTTACTGACAATGGCACTTCAAAATTGTGAAGGTTATTTGTGAAGATAGAATTGGGTAAAGTGGTGGCAGACATCTGAACGTTTTATTATCAACATACAGTATGCCAGTATGAGGTACAGGACTCAATATAGCCAATATCCACTTGCAGTGACACGTTATGTTATAATTACTGATGCATTACTTCTTAAAAAGCATGTTGATGTTGGAGAAAATCTGTCATTAGATCTGCATCTTTGCTATCAATTTTGCCAAGGAAAGGTCTGATTTTCAGCTCGCTTAAATATATGCAGCCTCAGGAACAAGGTTGATGATATAAACCAGAATCTCCTCATCAGACGTCATTCATTTTTAGCATTGTCGGATATCGATAATGACTAATATTGATGATTCTGAACGGGAAGTAGAAGGATCTTATATGGGCATGGTCACCTGGATATTTTTTCAAAAGGGGGAGCAGACTTTGAAAGATACTCGATTGCTGGTCCTCCGGCAGGAAAATCTAAACTCCTGGATTAGGCCAAGAAACAGCCTCTTCTACAAAGCTATGAAGTATCCACAGTCAATTCTTTATATGCTAAAAACAAGCTTTCTTTCACTGTCTAGATTAATTTCAACTGTGATGAACAAATTGTTTGTATTGTGATAAACCATGAATCATATTGTCTTGACAGTTACCTGCTACATTTTAAAGTGTCTAGTCTTATATTTGTGAATGTTCTGTGAATTTGTTTATGTTCTGTTTGTATTCAGTAAACTCTGAAATACCAATGCAGACGCAGTCAACTGAACACCATGTTTGTACATGTGGAAAAAAATTTATTACAATAATTTTCCAAGATTACCATTAATAAATATTTATGTCTACATTTCAATGAAATGTATGATTTATCACTTTCTACACAGGACATTACACAAAGTCAAGAATACACATCGTTTTAGTCTTTGTAATAAAGCTCGAGTACGTTGATCTAGAAAAAGTAGTCTTAAACAGCAGTTGATACAACCTATCAATGGAGTTGCAGTTCAATAATGATTCGATTGTATATGGCAAAGGAAACAAACTTTAACATCTGGAAATCATTGAAGCTCCCTTGACTTTTAAGATAGGCCATTTTATTGAAAAACATATCCGTTGGCCTAAGGCACAGGAATACTTAAATTTTATATCAGTCATACATAACGTTTTAAACCCCATACGGAAATTACAATTTCTTAATGTCATAGTATACACTAAGGTGATTTAATGTTCACACCTCTCATCGGAAATCTAGCACAAAAGAAAGATCTCTAGTTGACGAAAACACAATTTGACCAATCAAGATCTGTACATTGTGCGTGGCCCAGGAACAAAATCTAGAAATCAATAATGGATTGTCGGACAAAAAAAGAATGACAGGGGAGTTCTTTACATTTCAGCATTTTAAGCATCTTAGTCGAACCTTAAAAGAGGTTATTTTGCATTTGATTGAGGGGGACTTTAATGAGATATGAGAATGTATCCAAAAAAACATCTATGAATTTCAGTATAAAATTCAAAGACCTGCAAAATTATTATTTTTTGTAAGTATCCAACCGCTTGATTCATTTGATTGAAATGCCACATTTCCAGAAATGTAATTAACTTGACCCTTAGTGCTACTCTGTAGATCACATTTACAGGGCTTAAACTAAGTGTACACTTTGTACAATGGTAACAGACTATAGAGTTGTCGGGATACTAATGACCATCAGTTAGAGGATTGCATGACTTTGGATAAAAATCCCATTTTTTTAAGCTTATTTAAAACTGCAGACTTCCACGTTTCCTAGTTATTGACCAAGTAGTGACTGCTGAAGATTCCCTCAATAGTTCATTGGCTAGTTAATGCTACTTTATTGGAGCAAAAAAGAGCCAAAGAAGAAAAGACCACCCTAACCCTAACACCATTTGAGTGAATCAGAAGTACAGAAGGAGCAATAAGTGACTATAATGAATTCCAGCAGCATTTTAAGTGTGTATGTGTGCGTGTGGTGTCTGTGGTGCTATAAAGAAAAGTGTATGTCACAATCAGGCCTCTCAGAGTAGAGAGTCATCTGTGCATCCCCCCTCCAGCCCATAGCGGAACTCCTGCAGGTTGGAAACACCGTAGAAATGGATGAATGCCGCTGCCACAACCAGAACATGAAAAATCTGATGGGAGTGAAACTAAAAGGAGAAAGAATAACACATGTGCATTAGTAACATTAATAACCTTAAACCTGTATTGGATCAAACAAACAAAGCTTAACATGAACACAAATAAATGAGAATAAACATTCTACTTCACCACTGAAAGTTCCACTGTATCTAAAGATGGACAGTGAAGCTCAATCCTACGAACTAATCATGTCTGCAGTCTGAGAACGGAAAATTTAAAGTACTGAAAGCTGGTATTGGATTGCAGGTCAGATCCTTTAATCTTATCTATTCATTTTCTGATCCGATGTTCCTGAGTTAAAGGCGTTATATATAAATCCAAATAAGTTTGGGCTGGTCCATACTGCCTTGTGATACATCTCTATACCTCAAGAGGTGATGATGAGTCACTGGAGCGTGAAGGAGCAGAAGCTATATTCTGAACTCCCTCTGGAGGACCCCACCTTAACTCTGAGGCTCAGCCGCAAGTCATTTTGTTGTCATTACACTGCTGTGCAAGACAATAACATCATGAAATTACGATATGTACAACGACCGTCTCCTGCCTTCAGGAAGGACAGTAATTTTGGCTGGTACCCATGATGTCATTCTCGCTGTCACTACCTAAAAACGTTTCCATACATCAGATTAAAAGGCAAACGAAATGGTAAATTGCCGGCTTCACTTTTTGGCTCATGCTAAGTGAGTCATCATTTCCGTGTTCCTTACAATAGAGATGGACTCCCCAAATTTCTGGTAATACGCTGCCCACTTTGGGTTTAGAGTGTGTGGTGTATGAGACGCTAGCTTCTTCGGATTTTTACATATTTAAAGCAATTTTAAATCTTAATTTCCATAATTTGAACTTGTAGTTCATTTTGGTAAAATTGAGGAAAAACAAAGAGTCTTCATATCTTTACTAGTGCTGAGATATTGTATCTTAACTAGAACATCAGAATCTGTAATTGCAAAGTTGCAGCACTGCATTGTTGTAATCAGTAAACAGTTCAGACACAGCTTTTTTAGTTTCATGGTTGGACAGTTTTATGTTTTTTTGTTTTATCTACTGCATTCAGGAAGTTGTTTTTTTGCAGAAACAAATTAATTCTCCATCCATTGTTTTGAAAAATATGTCAGAAAGATTTGAGAGATTAAAACCTCCAAAGTTTCAGTCCAACATGTTCATTGAGTCAGACGAGCTCTCCCCTCCGAATGACTTAACCTTTCCTCTGTTTTGATTTGCTAATTATAATGTTTCTAACCAACTTAACTGACACATAACTTGTTATTCTTCTTGTGTTAGAACTTCATGAATCTTTAAGGTTCGTCTGTATAACAAAATCAATATTTACCCAGATGTCACACTTTCCAGGGAAATAGCGTTCAGGGATCCTGGCTGCATACAGGCCTGCACCAGTGATATACATGGCCCCCATAAGGTAGAACCAACCCATCTGGCCGACTGTGGTGGCCTTAACAAAGCCCTCCTCGATGGTGAAGTGCATGGTGGGAACGATGCCGCTAAGTCCCAGGCCCATAAAAACACCTGAGAGGTAAAGCATGGCTGTAAGTTACGTGGTTCCAAGACAATTATTACAAAATTATTTTAGATCAGTTTGCCACTTTGCCATTGCTTTGTGAAACGAAAAAAAGGTCTTCAATTCTACAGTCTAGATTTAAAGAGGAAAGAATGTATCCTGGTTGGCACCTGCTCTTGTAGGTCTGTGTCGAGGTGTAGAGAAACGGTCCCACTGGGCCACAATGATTGCGGCAATGCCGAGGACACATACAATGGTGAGGTAGATAAGTCGAGGCTGAGGGGAACAATAGAACGAGTAGTATAGCCAGGGAACGAAGGAGCCCATGATCAGGAGGGCGATGCCCGAGTAGTCAAGCCTGAGGAAAGAGGAGGAAACAGAAACAATGCTGGGTGTTTGGCTGGACCATCAAGAAGGTAACTCAAACTTATTTCATGTACATAATTGCAAAAAAAATAATAAGAAGGATATGATGGAAAAACAGAGCCATAGAATTACTTGCAGGATTAAGGATTTTAACGATGTCAAAATCAGGAAACATGGTTTGAAACTTCTCACCTATGTCATCATTGCTTTTATATGACTGATGTTTAAATACTGTGTGTAAAGTCCAGAGCATATCTGCCTTTAATGCAGGTCCAAAGACTGTATGTATAACCTCCGCTGATGCCTCTGTGTATCCCAGTGGATGTGAATGGTCAGCAGACTAGAAAAGTGCTGTATAAAATACAGTCCATTTATTGTACTTTCTGTAATTTATTAAATTAAGTTTTTCCCTTCTCTCGTCTTTGTCAGACTGTATGTGATAGGCCGGAGATTGTTGACTTCTTTCCTTGTTGAGATTTTGTACACATTTTGCCTCTACAGTTATTTTTGAATTAGAGACAGAAACTTTGTAAGAATTTTTAAGACAGTCAAAAAGTGAGAGTTGACCCATTTCAAGAGGTCACCCATTTACAGACGAGAAACTTGTCAAATTCTTGCCAAGACTGTTACGAAAATATTACACCAGATTGGGTAAAGAAAAAAAATACAACAGATCAATGCAGCATCATGCTAGTTTTGGCTGAACTATTCTAAGTTAACTTTAGACAGCAAGCTGGAGCTTTTTGCATGAAGAAAGGTGAAATGACTGAGCTGACCTACTATGAAAGCTATGAGTTAAAAGAAAATACTTTCGAAATGCTACAAAGGTATGTGTGAAAAGTGTTTTGACAGTATGAGGCCTTACTTGGAGAAGGTGCGAGACACTTTCTCAGAGTGGCAGTAGACCGTGTGAAACAGCCAGGAGAAACTGAGGCAGAGCACAGCTCCCAGGAAAAACATCCCAAACACGACTTTCTCTTGCAGCGGGGCCATAAAATACATGTTGGGCCGCAGCATGGTTAACGTGCCCAGACAGATGAATAAAATCAACCCTGAGGGAGACAAAACAGTTTCACAGTTGTCTCTCTGTTTTGGGTGTGAAATCGACCACTTGCACTAAAAGCTATCGACAAAAATACATTTTGTAACATAACATTAGAATATACAATAAATTTCTGCTACTTCAATGTTTGCTAATGTTCAACAAGAAGTCATCTCATTCTCACCTAACAGATGAGTCCAAATGTTTCCGGTCTCAGTGTGAATTCTGAAGATGCTTCCAAAGCAGGCCCGGAAGGAGGGCATGGGCGGGCGATGTCCATGTAGGAGATAATCATTGTCCTTTAGCCAATCTGGCAGGACATGAAAAGGGATGACCCTCCAGCGCCCCTCCCAAACCTGAAGAAAAAGAAGAGACACTAACTCACTGAGGCGCAATGAACAGGATGAAAAACAATTGAAGTGAGCACTGTCTGTCTTTAACAAACTGCACAGTAAATTGATTATTTTCAGTATTATTTGTATCAGTCATGCATGTAAAAATTTGTATTTGCAAAGAAACTTAGTAACCGTAACACAAACACATGTAGTGAAGTAAAAGGAGCAATATCTAAGATTGATAGATCGATAGAGATAGATTTAGGTAATTTCAGTTGATTTTACATTGTCTCGTTATTATTGGATTATGGGATTCACATGCATATCACATGCATATCCTCTGCCCCAAGCTGTAACTTCATGCAACACCTTTGCCACAGGGTGGGGCTCATCCCAATTAGGAGATAGTATAGTTTGCTATCGGGTTAGCTGGTGACAATTCTGTGTCTTGTAAAACATACACATTATGTTACTTTCATGGAATAATACACATCCACATATGACTCAGTCCTACTACCCTGTCTGAGGTTAATCCCTGGCTTTTGCTGTTTACCCGGTTCCGCAGCTGTTTGTGTATTAACCTCACAGAATTGTATTACACCTACAAGCTGAGCAGGGCATTGAGTTTCAGTAACTGTTGCAATATTAATGCTTATAATAAAGGTGTGGACAAAGTGGTGAGAAGACACAGGATCTCTTTTGTTTTTTTGTCTCAAATTTTATGATTTAAAGTTTCTCAGGTTGAGAAGGTTGCTGAATTTATTAATGAAAGAATTAAAGCTGATAACGTCCTTTATAGTAACTAGAACCTTATTTTTTTATTATAGAAACCTGTGTTCATCCACACACACACTAAAGCGGAGCACCATGGTATTAGAGGCAGGAATAGGAGCAGGGAGGCAACCCATTGGTAAACACAAAAACTGTATAAATGAATTGGACACAGGCAGTGAGACTTCACAAGCGTGACTTCATTGGTTGGTGGGCTACTTTCTTTCAATACCTCATTTTTGCCAACATCTTCCTCTTTGATGAGAGGGTGGAGATGGGGTGATATGCTTTGTTTCACTCTGTGGTAGCAACTTGACAATCACAAGGCAGCCACACCCAAAAGCCTACCCTGCTTTATTGTCTATTCCACTCTAAATGGAACCATAATTCCCAAAACGAACATCATGCTGTATTGAAGAAGACTTGGAAATAGCATTTGAGACCATAAACCAAACTCACGCACGGGTCAATCTAAGGTTACAGCGCCAGTGAGAAAGTATAAACTTTTGTCTGGCAGTTTAGCTTATTAAATTAAATGGATTAGTGCTGAAAACTGCATAGGTCTCTCCACATATTCAGTGTTTATTAAACTGACAAGACATTGTTACCTTATGTACAAACTCCTCCATCTTCTCCATGGCGTGGTGTGCCTGAAGCGGTAAGGTCAGGACCTCTCCCACCTCATCATCTTCCTCTTCTTCCTCAGCAAGCATTGAAGCTCCCTTTAAAGAGACCAAAAAGTGATCACATTAAGAGATATAGCTAAGAGCTCACAAAAGTAGTTGCGCAGAAATTTTTTTTCTCTGGAGCTTTTTCTAAGATCTACCTCTGAATGGACGCCTTTTGAGGCTGCCTGTCGACCCCCTCCCTCCTCCAGCAGCGGTCCCAGCTCCATTAGCTCAACATCTGGGACACGGGGGTCCTCAGAGATCCGGCAGTCTGCATCACTTGCAGACCCGTTTCGGCCTGACATAGGGAGACTGCCTGATGACCCACTCACAGTCTCTGTAGTCTGCTTCAAACGGTACACGTCAATTTCCACCTGAGCAACCACAATAACAATTAACTTTAGGAGTATTGTGGATACGTACAAGGAATTCTACTCCAGTACTCAGTTGCTCTAAGTATACATAAACAGAGAACAAGGTTACAGGAAGATAAAAATACAAATATGTATAAAACAAAAACTAAATACATGTAAACAACATAAACAAAATTCTATGATATACAAACAAAAGCCGGGGAAATACTGCTGGAATAAATATTGCTTGGATCATACTGTAAGTAATTTGTCAGTGGCTGATATACTATTGAGAAAAATTAATTACTGTTAATGTTCAGATAACTTGAATTTAATTTTTCACAATAGTTGTGGGCATACATACAGACATTTACATGTTGTCACTGACAAGAGGCTGGGTCTACTGTTTTTTGCCAGCAAAATGTAATTAAAATAAGCAAGTATAATGTATATCATTGTATACAACTTTAGAGGAGTTATATGTTCTCTGTATGAACATTAATATTATATTAACATTGCATTTTCTAGGGAGAAATCAAGATGAAACCCAAAAATATTTAAATTAATATTGTTACTCACTAGGGTGGAAATTATAAGTTGATTCATTGATTGACAGAAAATTAATCCATTTTAATTTTGATTACTCCATTTACTTTTGTCTAAAATGAGACTATAGGGTTTTGGGGTACTGATTAGACGACGGAAGAAACAAGACATCAGATTGGAGTCTGAGAACTTGTGATAAGCATCTGATTATATTTCCTAGACAAACCAATCAATTCCGAGAATAATTTTTAGTTAACACAAACATAACTCTTATCATTACTTGTCCGGAAATTCTACAGTGTAGAAACACTGATAACAGGTGACTCTATACAGAGATGTGTTGGGTATATTGATGGTTACGGTATTAGAACAGGAAATAGCCTATCTGGCAATTAAACGGTAATCAGAATGTTGCACAATGGGAATATAACGTAACTTTTAATGCATTCAGATTATAAAATATCGCAAGGATGTTGCATGTCAATATCAGCCTTTAAAATGAGCAGTACCTATTTACGTCATTATTGTTTCTTTATCTAATAAAATGGTTGGTTATTAATCGCGATCTCAGGATACCTCTGGTCAATCATACATTCACTACAAAAGAACAAAAGGAGCTAGTTGGACGACAGCAGATGAATCCTACACCTGATATAAGACGATAAATAGTGATATATGATACAGATGTGAGGCTGCCAACACAAACAATACGTTGCACCAAGCGCTGCTTAGCAAAGCCAAACGGATGTTGATTAGCTCACAGTCCGACACGGAACATGGAGTACAAAACGTAAACAACGACTAGGCACTGACGATTAACGTAAATGTCTAGTCTCTGTTCAGCGATCTTTATGTGAAGGAGCTGAAATAAAATTGAACGGGCACCGATAAGTTGGTAAGTTAGCTGGTCACGGATACGTTAGCTAGCGCTAAGCTGTCGAGCAGTCGGTCGACAGTCTTGTGAATTAACTTGCTAGCAACCATTCAAAAGTATGTGCGACTGTAGAGTCTTACAACGCCTTAGATAGATATTATATTGACATTTCCCAATAAAATGTCATGAAACGAACACAAGTTACCTGACAAGGTAGCCCTCAAACCAGGAAGGTGAATTATTTATCGAAATGCAAAAAACACAATCCTTTCCGGAAGCTGCTATGTCTTCCGTAAACCCAATCCTTTGTTGTTTTCAAAATAAAAGCATCGGTTCACGTGTACAGAAGACAAAGACTTTAATGTGATATAAATAGCAAAACATATTTTGTTATACAAAACACCGAGAGTAACATGTAAATACGGAAACCGTGTTAAAAATAACAGACATTAAAACGTACATCTTAATCTTGTTAAAATTCATGTTTTTGCAAAAGTGTAAAATCTCTGAAAAGCAATTCAAGTATCTTACAGACATGTAGAAAATATGTGTTTCTTATTAATGGTAATGTATATACATTTTTTCAAAAACAAATAAAATTGATGCCTGATCGACAAAGCTAAGAATGAGAAAAAAAGGATTGGGTGAATGCCTGTATGCTCACAGCCTGCCATGACAGATGGCCGCTTACCCTCATCATACACTTGCACTTGTGCCATTCTATGGAAAAAGCAAAACATGGACTTTGAGAACAAGTAGTTTTATTAGCCAGTATTATTTGGGAGAGTTTTTTAGTTGAATGTCGGGGGTTTTCTGTATAGGATGTGAATTAGTTTGATTTCATCAGTCTATGTGAGAGTTCTTGTATATGCATGGTAATTCTGAATAATGGCTCTTGCAGCCTCTCAAAGTTCAGACAGTACCAATGAATGAAACACTTCATCCACCACATTCCCTGTTGTGTAAAAGCATCCACAAAGCAACTAATTACATTGCTCAGCCCCTCGATTCCACTAAACCATTTACCTCATAAATCATGATATTAAGTACACACATCTGAGTTGCGCACACATCGGGTATAAATAATTAAAATTGAGCAGACATTTTCCGTCAGTAGCAGCAAAGGCATCACTAATAATACTATCAATGGCTAAGCTGTACAGTAAGCCAACATGCACAACACCAGGACCCTGAAGCAGCTAAATTGAATTCTTCATCATCATTCATTTCATTGTTTACACCTGTGCTTTTCCTGCTATTAAATGTCAACATGTCTTCTGTGAAAATGGTCAAAACTGACATCAGTAAATGAAACTCAATAATATGCAAACATGACTCTTTATTCACTTCCACAGGGAAAATATTTTCACAGATTTTAACAGCATCATTACAACATCCGATCCACTTAAACTACTGTAACATAAAAAAAATATATAAATAAAATAGACAGTAAAATTGCACACAAGGTGACGTAATTTTGGCCACTTGCCTTATACAACTGGACAGTCTTTACTCCAGTAGGATTTCACAAACTCATTTTCACAAACTCATTTTCACTCATTTCAATTGTCTAATTTCTCAATTGTCCATGTGTTTAATGGTTTTAATCAACTGTGAGAGTCAACGCTTTGTGTAGTTGAATAAACAGTAATTTGACATCAAAAGCTTCTTTAGTGGTAACATGTTGACCTCTGCTTGTTAATCATACATTGGCAGTGTTTCAAATGCAGTTCAACACAGTTCACCTCGAAGTTTAACTTGTTTTGGTGCTAAGAAAGGGTTAGTCTGTTGAGATCTCCTGTCTCAAACATTTAATCAGTAACACATAAACTGTTAAAGCTCAGAACATTTAAATCTCAGTTTGACACATTGATAGCTGCCAAGAATCAAGGCTATGCTTTTGTCATAATGTGCTACATCGACTCTCATGCGAGTTAACATCTGGTTATGTGATTCAAGTTAACTGGCACTAACACATAATAACAAGCCAATTTGGCCTCTAAAAGTACATGATTAAAAGGACAAAACTGTGATCTTAAATGTAAGCAGCTCTAGTTCATTAATATGGTGACTCAATCAAGATTACACTACACAAAACGTACGTTTTCCTACAAAGACTTAAAAAAGGGATATGTTTCTCATTTACATTATTTTACAAGGATGATTTATTTCCTTTATACAGCTAGTAAAGTTAGCTAGTAATAAAGATGCACTTTATTCCCCAACTGCCAAATTGCAGAGAGCTGATTTATGGTGTCAGTCAGATTTGAACACCTCAACTGCAAATAACAGTTGCAAGTAAAAACAGTGCTGTGTAATGAAGAGTATTTGTCCCCTTTCAATTCATGACATTTAACAAGAATTCAATTTGATGCTAAATTTACTTTTATGTTTTTTTTTCCACAAAAGATTATACAGAGAGAGGACAAAAACCACAGGTATAATAACCTTTATCGCTTTCACAGAGACAGTCATAGAGGAGTTGGTTCAACTTTTAGTAGTTTGAGGCCGTAGTTTCTGGTGCTCCTGTTCTGACATGCATTGTGTTGTAAGATGTTCCTGTTTTTTCATCCTAATTCCACATACAGGCAGGGATGGGATGGGATACACTTTCAGTAAAAGATGTGTATTAACAATAATCAAATTCAATTATCCCAGCACTTCACAGGGATTTATTGGCAGTTAATCCAGTCAGATTTTCACTTTGGAGTCCATGTTTCATCTCTTTACACTTGACTTACATAGTGAGAGCCCTCGTCCACAACCCAGTGCCCTTGAGTGTCATCAGAAGCTATTTGAAGACCCCTTCTTTGGAAAACCTGAAAGTTAGCAACAGAAAAAGCACAAAATACATCAGTGTACAATACATTCAGGTTTGTAGACGTCAGTTACTCTATCAGGCAAAAATGATTTCTTGTAATTAATAACTTGAGCTAATTGTTGCAGTAATTTGTGCTTCAGGATTGTTGGACATACTGTGATAGAACACAGTTTTGTCTGCCTACCTGTTCATGGTAAGTCGGAGTTTGATAGCAGGGCGACTCCCGACCGGCCATATTTTTCACTCTGACTGCTCCCTGTCTGTCAAGAGAACGGGACCTGGGTGCTTTCAGGTGACTTCGCCAGTGCCAAGATTTCAGCTGCTCGTTCACCACTTGTTGTGGGAGGCCACGGGAGCGGTAATGTGGATGCTCCCATTGTGCTTGGGAGGGGGAGAGTCTGATATCAGGAGGCAAAGGCCTCTGAGCTCTCGGCAGGGGCACAGGAGTCTCATTGTACCAATAGTCATATCTGTTGGAAGGACAGGGAGTCTGCTGGGCATAACAGTTCTGTGGCATGTCCACATAAGGTGAGTAGACCACTTCCTCGTTGTAAAAGGCATTGTGATTACTCGGGCTGGACAGCTGCCGGGGACTGTGGTAAAAGCCAGTGCGTGGGAGGGGTTGAGATCCGTAGCTGCCAGGGTGCGGGAATGGAGACTGATGTTGTTTGGGAAAATCACAAAGCAATTCCCGACAAGGGGAGCTGTTGTAAGATGCAAACGAGTATTCAGAGTTGCTATCATCAGAGCTAGCGTGGCGTCCATAATTCACCATAGGGGGAGGAGTTTCTGGCAAAGCTATCTTGTAATCTAACAGTCGCCTCCTCGGACCCCTGCTGCGACCACGGTCCTTTTCTGGGCTCAATGAAGATTCAGGGCCGGATAACCTGCACAAATCAAGAATGTATAATAGAAAACTATTTTAGTATGAGCGCACAGCTAAGACATTGCCAAAATTCAACCTTTACATATGTACATTGAACTGTGACGGAGCACAGTTTAACAGTACTGTAGATGTGTTTGAGTACCTGAGGGAGAGTTGTCTGTGCACACGCATCTCGGGTGTGGAGGGCGTGCTGCTCGACTGGGTGCGGCACAGCCTCAGATGGGAAAGCTTCAGTGGGAGGCCAGACTGTGCCAGGCAAGCCTCCAACGGTGGCAACAATTCAGTTTGGGCTGGACTGCTGAACAAACATATTTCACATCATAATTTTTCCCCTAGTTTATATTTATCATGTGAATATTTAAAAATGGTTGAGCTTTGATCATGACAACGTTATATAGCAATGCCAACAACAACAATGTGACACTAAATCAATGATTTTCGATTTTTAGTAACTTTAATTTTTCTATATACCTCAGTACTTGAATTTTTATTAGTACTCCTATGCTTATCAGTACTTGTATTTTTATACCTCATGCTACTCTTCATCTATGATCTTCCTGTCTTTATGTTGATTTTGATTGTGAAAATCTTTACTTGGAAATAAATTCAAGTTAAACCCAATTCTGATTCTGAAATTAAGTTGAACATACAGGGTTTTAAAGTTTTGTGCCTCTGATATACTGTGGCTGAAATGATTAGTGATGAAGAGGCATTATGAACAAAACTAACATCTACTTAGTGACGGGGGCAATATCAATAGTTGATGAAAAACCTGAGAAACAGGAAATGTGTCATAATGGACGGTCCACATTACCTGGTCTTGCTGGAGGAACGCGACTTCCTGCTCTTCTGGTAGGGCTGGTCGAGACTAGACTCTGCCCAAGGGGAGGGCTGGATTGGCGGGGAGTCATAGACGGAGCTTGAGTTCAAACTCAGAGTAGAGTCAAGGCTGGGATGGGGAGACTGGCTCGGGCTCAGCGGCAGGTTCTGTCGCAGCACAGATGGTGACAGGTAGTAGCCATCTGTGTGTGACTCAGAGGACATGGCGAGCAGCTGAGGAGGATCCATGTCTCCTGGATATGGGAGTCCTGAGGATGGCTGTGATGACTGGCTTGCCACTTCTAGAAGAAACATATAACCATATGATACCTTCAAGTTTTTTTGTGTGGATACATGGGTATCTCACTCTATCGAATCATTTTTCTTTCAAAGACAGGACAGAAAGCATCTTTTGATATGCAGAAACATGGCAATTGATGTATTCACAGGGTCTCTGTAGGTTTCAACAAGTTCAGTTACAATTCATCAAGACATATTGTGTAATTTCTTATTTGCATCTTTGTTATCATGAAATATAAGTTGCATACCTCTTTTTACTAATATGCAATATGTTTGTATTCCTATTGTCTCACCAAGCAGCTTGTGTGTGTGTTCAGACGCTGTGACTGAGTGCTGATAGTAAGAAATTTCACTCTCCAGCCTCTGTTCTTGTTTACACATAATCATTTGTAGCATTTCCATTTGTTGGTAAGACATAGATCTGTGCATATGGGGGATTTTACTCATTCAATGTGGGAAGAATGTAGAAAACATTATCCAGATGATGTGTATTATATCAAATGCTGGAAGTTGTACTTTCTGTTGATGCTACGTTGGCACTGGTTGACAAAGGCACAGTTTGATTGCATCAGAAAGTGAAGAATGTCCCGGCTCAAACACAATTCAAGGCTCATTTCTACTCCCAACGGCTCTAAAGTTATTAAATGTCCTTTATTACAAACATGTACAGCGTATCGCTATTACGATTCAGATAATTGGATTTTAAACTGAAGGAACTGCAGAAACCCGGATTCCTTATTAATACTTAATTGTGTCTCTGCACATAAGTTATTGTTATCTGGTCGTAAGTATTGTAAATATTGTAAATTGTCAATATTGTCCAACTATTAAATTACATGTACTTTGACATAATCTTGCTACATTCAACTCCAGATTGAAACAGGTAGACAATGAGCCAAGGTAAGCTTTACCTTCATCTTGAACTACAGAATCAGACAGGGAGCTGTCATCAGATGTGCCAAGATCTGAAAAACAAATCAGGGAGATGAAATTGAGTCAAACATGCAAAAATCAACCACTTAATTGCTGAATACTTATAATAAGCCAATGATTTTTCACTAGAAATAATGAAATTCTAAGGTGAAAAATCAATGAATTTCCTGCATGGGTCATCAAGAAAGGCTTTTGACCTCAATTTATCTTCTAGTCAACCAACCTGGCACCTCTCACCTAGTTGTGCAATATTAAAAGCGGGGAGTGGTGATGATCGACCGTGCTCTAGTCGCAGCTGAAATGCTGATTCTTGTAGCCGTTTCAGTTTCTTCTCCTCTCGCTTGCACTGCTGTAAACGGCTCTTTCGAACAGCTTTACTCAGGTGGTTCTCTTCATAGAGCTTGCGTGCTGCCTCGTATATCTTCAACTGAAGGGCTAACTCAGCATCCACCAAACTCAGTTCTGACTCCTGCAAAGTTTATGAAAGAGGTACAGAGGTTTATGTATTGTTTAAAAACTGACAGCCTTGCATTCAGTCAAATGCGGATTTCTACCTCTGCTCCTCGTGGGATGCTTTGCTCGTCCAATTTAAATGCAGCTCCAATGCGTCTGCGAATCTGTGGAGGCTTCTCCCCTGGCAGCAGAGGATAATCTTCTGACAGCCGGCCTGTCAGCTCCTAAACACAACAAAAACATCACGAATCCAAACGGTTTTCAAAAATAGATTTTAACCTGAAAGTCTATTTTTCAGAGGACAGACTTGGTTAAGGGCTTATAAAAACAAAGGCACATTTTCAGACACTAATAATCCCCTCTAGTAGTTCAAATAAAGATGTACACATCTCCTCAGAGAGTTCGTTCAGTCACATCCACGTCATTTTTGACAGGATGTTTAAGTATCTGGTTCTGTTCTCCCTACATGTTGAGGCATATAGGTTCAGGGAATCTGTTGCACAATACTGCTTTTGCAGAGATTTCCTTTCACAACACATTCTTTGAGTCTTACTCTCAGTCCAGATTGACTGTCCACATGCAAACCAAACTCTGAACATTACAACGCACGGTTAATGATTTCATAAGTGAACGGTCATAAAAACACAGTTTCTTTGAGTCATTTAGAGTCAGCCACCTTTACAGACAGACAGAGACGTAAGTGTGGCCAATGAGCTAACTTGTTCTTTTGTCACAGAGAGAAGGGAGAAATTAGTTCACCTTGGCATGTCCCAACAGGAGTGCCCAGCCCAAGTGTCAACAGGAAAGAATGATCACTCCTGGGAAAGCACGCCGGAGCACCTACGCATCACTGACACTTCTAAATCTGAGAACGTGTCCATTTATGAAATATTTCAAGTTAATATGACACTTTTACTTTTTCTTTGATCAGTGACTTTTTAGTGAGAGAAAGGGAGCAGACTGAAAAAGAAGTGGTGACATATGACTCAATTCTCCGTCAGGATTCATATAAATTGCATCAGCAAGACTGAGTCACCAGAAAAACCCCTTTAAAACTATGACGTATTAAAAAACGTCTTTGTAACCACATTGCAAGACAGAGGATGATATTTGTATTACTGACAGAAGTTAATGTGTCCCAGGAAAAGAGGGCAGCTCAGAAGATCTTTTAGTTCCTCTAAATTGCTCCCTGTCTCACTTTAACCACTAACATTACATTCATCAATCGTTTTTTGGGTCTTCCTGCCAAAATTCTGTTTTCTACCACTGCAAATTGATGTTTTTCAGACTTCAATGTCATTATCATGATGTCACTGTTTATGTTGAGTGGCAGACATTTGAAACTTCTTTGCTGAGTTGATGTGGACGTGGCTGGACACATCTCAGCAATGTCTCCTTTTGCAGATTGCTTTATTTACTTTCATTTAAATGTGTCATCCAACATCCTTTGCTAAACAACACACCTATTGATTCCTTCATAAAACCGTGCTGAATCATATGCAATATGGTGGGAACAATGTGTATCAGCTTGCCCGGTGACTCAGAATTTCTTTTGTGTTTGTACACGTGAACTAAACCCTTAAAGCCTTCCGTTAATTTAGATAGCTACGTTTCTGTATTTCAATTGTGTTGATCAGGTAATATGTTATGTAAGTTGAGCAGAGATTTGTGGTTTGCAATTACTCACTGCTTCTCGGATGCAGACTTTCTTCAGCTCCAGTATGCAGAGCTCTAGCCGGTCTTGGAGCGACTGGTGTTTGAGCTTCATGGCCCGTGTGTGTGTGGTCACATCCTTGATATGCGAAGTTGGACTGTCAGAGCCTAAACAACAAACAATAAGGAAGCAAATGAAGTGATCTGCAGTTATGTGAATATCACTGTGTCTGTTTTCAATACTCAACACGCAGGAAGTTATTAAGTGGAGTTAAAACACAAAGAACAAAAGGCAACGACAGTCAGTGGCTAACTTAAGTCAGTGACAGCAAACAAGGAGCGCAACTAACGACTGTTTTCAATATTAGCTCATAAAACTGCAAATAAAACTATTGCTTCATTGTTGACCTACATCATAAGATGATTGAAGGTAGAAACAAACAATCAGTGAGTTCTTTTCTGTCAGTTAACTGATCGAGTCAATCACTCCTTTTGAACCAAAGTATGAACACATGAACCATAAACGACCTGAGTTGCCAGTTTATTGGGTGCAGCTGGCTAAATGTTATGTCACACAATACAGCAGAGCTGAGATCAATGCAACCTTTATGAAACTTATTGTGCTCCGGTTTTGTTGACACAGTGTCACCGAGGTGTTGACTCTCTTTGGTCCTAGTGGTGCCACTGAATTGCTCAGACTTGCTGTCTTAGACTGAAGGATTTTCCTAATTCAGAATGCAACTGTCATTTGTATCATTGATTATTTTCTCAAATGTCAAATCATCCATTAAATGTTACTATCTACAAGAGATGGAAGTGAATTATTCCTTGATTGACGGTCAAAACAGTTGCTAACAGCGACTAAACGATGGTTGGCTGATCAGTTCAGCTCAACCAATGCAAACTGGAAACCTTTTTGTAGAATGTACGTCATTTTAAATGACAATCACACACATGCAGGGGAAAAGGAATATTTCAAGCCACTTAGAAGTGAATTGATGTCATACAGATACAATTAAATTAAAAAAAAACTGTTTTCATTCATGTATCACTCATTTCGTACAAATTAATACTGCAAGCAGTTGAATGAATGTTTTTATACATAATATAAACTATGAGACCTCATTATTTATGATTAGATTAGAAAGTACAGATTGATCATTCTGCTAATTATCAACTAATTAGCCCACAAATACCTCATGTTCCTGTAGGTAATTTTAACAGGAATGGGTACCTTTTGTTTGGTTTTTGTTTTCATTGGTGACACAGAATCTGCACAAATGAATGTCTGGATCTAACTTTTAATGCTGTCTGTCACCTTGGTGACTAATGACATCAAGATTAGTCTCCAGGCAGAGGGAGGTGCTTGGGGCAAAATGCATTGAGTACCACATACCTTAAGAGATTATTAACAGAATCCCTGCAGATACTGACAAGCATCCGAGGTGTGACAGGAAAGACGTGTGGCAGCACTACAATAGAGCAGAGAATTTGACTTCCCAGAGTGACATTCTCCCTTGTCTTTGTACATGGACACTCTCTCTTTGGAAAGAGCCGGCATCACCACGCAATTAAGGTGCAAGGAATGTCAGAAAGGCCAGAAACGATCAGAAGACAAAACAATCTTATTGACCTGTTCAGCCTCAGTTAAGTTATATCATCAATGACTATCGCCACAGAAGTCTTTTTCTTATACATGATTTGTCTGACCATTTGACATGTTGTTGGCACAAGGGCCTGTCAGTATTTCCCATACATTCATTTATTTGTGTATTTCTGCTACAATATCACATTTGTACGATCTAAATATTGGTCAAATACCCAAACCTCATTGTAGAGCTGCACATTGATTCACTCAGTCCCTCCCTGCCCTGCCCTCACAAACACATTCCCTACCATTATAACGCACACACACACCACACCCGCACCCCCTACACACCCGCACCCCCTACAGACACACACACCCGCACCCCCTACACACCCGCACCCCCTACAGACACACACACCCGCACCCCCTACAGACACACACACCCCCCACCTACAGACGCACACGCACACACACACGCACACACACGTTAAGCTAATAGGGACTTGTTATGAACAACCTACAATGACAGCTTTCTATATGTAGCCGAGCTGTTAATGTTTGTTCGACACGATTCTTAAAATTTGGCAAATTCTTGTAAACTGAGCTACTGGCTGAGACGTCGGCTCCTCCTCTCTCAACTGATTCCTGCTGATTCACTGCCTGCAGCGGGTTGGACTGATACTGACTAATGTCTGTGTTCTTCATTTTTTATGAACTTCACTCAATATGTTTAAGATGTGTTTCCAGTTACATTTTACTGAGTACATAGTGACTTTTCTATCATAATATTTGGTTAAATTATAAATCTATTCTAATCATGTCCTGAATTTACTTTTTTGATATATTTTAAATAAACAGTAAGAGTATTTGTAAGGAAGAGGTCTGATAAGGGTAGACATTATCCTTATGATACCCCTACAGCTAGTTAGTAGCTTCATCCTCACAATATTATAAAGGATTATATCATCAAACTGCAGTTTGATTCATCAAAGAGTACTGATTCACCTCTCTTCTTGCTAATTTGAAAAAAATACATGTTTGTATCTTGTTTTTATATAAACACTGCAGTGTTAATAATCCAAAATCATTTCCAAAACTATTGTAGTTTTAGTCAGATTTTTATCTTTTACCTGAATGCAGGATGATACCGCTGTCAGTATCACTGACCTCCCCGTTGCCTTCCATTGAGATCAATCGAATCAGTTCCAGCTTTCAGTGGATGCAGAAGATATTGTTGACGATCACCTTGTCCTGAAAAGAATTTAAGCTTTTTTAAGTCGACAATCTTAACGTCACAAACGTGCAGGATGTCCAAAGATGTTTATACTATAGCAGAAAAATATATTTCATTAAGGAAAATAATATTTTCCCAGCGATTTTATCATGACCACAATATTTTACACTAAAACTTGTTTGACTTCAAATTGATTAATCTGCAAAAGGCCGCACCAAACAGATTCAAACAATCCAGTCAATTCAATCCCAGTGATTAGACTGATGAGAAGTGTAAAACATTCTTCACAAAGACTACTACCTAATCATGTGGGCTGCGTTCAAATGATTCAGGTACGACTTCCCACCTTGACCCCACAGTCATGTGTTGTCATCGTCTCCCCCAGTCGGAGTGAACATACATGTTGCCAAGTCTAAGCTGATTCCTGTGACTACCTGTTTGCTAGACTGAGGTCATGTGACGCCATGATCATTCATTCTGATAAGTAGCTTGACACAAATGAGCCATAATTAAAACTCTTGAACTGCTGGTTGGATCATTAACTAAGGTCAATAGAGGAATGTGACGGTGGTTACATTCCATCAACATGGGAACGTTCGACTCCGGTAGGAATAGAAAGCTTCCTAAAAGATAAATGTATTGAGAAACAACTTGATGGAGTGAGTTCATGAGCTACAACATGCAGATGGTTGATCGTCTTCTGTCCCGCCGCAGCGTCACATTCAGAAACCCAGACGTCTATAAAACGTCACTCCTCAACATGACGTGAACATGACACATCCTCCCAACAGCTCATATGACTGTGACTGACCGTTCCCTTCTCCGAATCACAGATAACTGGCTACTGTGTTTTCCAAATTAGGGCAAAACTGTTTATGCACACAACTTTTCAATAACAACACTCAAAAGTGACATATTGAATTAGTTCGAAAAAATGTGTGTAAACATTGATTCCCAGAATCTCAGAAACTCCCTGAAAGACCTGAAGACTCTCATCCCTCAACTGAACTGAACTACCTGCACATGTTGGATACTCTGAAGGTACCAAACATCTGTACTGAACTACAAAACACGAGGTGAGGGCATTCACCATCATTACTGTCATTGTAAGTATAAAACCAACACTGACATGGTTTAAAGCATGAATATATTAATATGAAAGTAGTGCAGCACCTTAAAAATACTAGTATCGGCAAAATGAGGGACAATGTCAGAATTACTCCAAGAAATATTCAACTTACAAGACACATTCGACAACATATGGAAAACATACTTACATTACAAATAAATAAGAACAAAATTCTAAATCCAAAAAGTGAAAATGGCCCCTCTGAATTCCGGATGTGATAAATTGCACATAAGCCCGAGCAGTCTGGAGTCCGGACAGGAATGAGAGACTCGCCCACTAAGAAAGCGCTGCCTGCTGAAAGGGAGTGGCCACATACAGAGGGCTGAACACTTGAGTCAGTATCATATAACTCATCTGTCCTATCTGAGTTCGAAACTGTGTCAACAACAATGAGCAGAATAACAGAGAAAAAAGCCTTCTTAGCTATAATGCTGTAATAGATGGATAGTTGCAACCTGACAGAAACGTCTGCCCTACGGGCAGGAGACTGTACAATTGGAGCAAAAACACCAGTGTCGATATTTGCTAAAAGATTTCACCTGTTAAAAATCTTTCTCCCCAGATGGCAATTTGTCCTCGCAGTATATTGCTTTCATCACAGGTAACAAATGACGCTGTGACTTGATAGCTGACCTCCTGGGACTCCTGTTCACATATAAACAATAATTAATCATTGTTAAACACTGTGACAGTCCAGCTCCTTTACAGATCAAATATCTGTTCAATGCACGTCTACCGCCATCTCCTGGTTGTTCAAAGGGCCGGTACAATGGAACCTATTATGAACATCAAAATATGCCTTACATTTTCATATGTGAAACATCTCTTCAATCCAGACTACCAATGGGAAGACCCTTTTTGCATCGTGTTCTTTTTGCCTCTGCTGCAAAGAGGGAAACACATGGTGGTGGGATAGTCTACATGATTTACAGAGACCCAAAGGCAGCACCTGCTCCGGAACCACATGGCTCACATTCATTCCCAATCTCAATATTCATGTTGGCTTTCCAGGAATGTTGGTGCCCAGACACACTGAAAAAGGTCCAGCAATTCTCAGACACTCAAAAAGCAGATCTCAAATGACACGGCACCGACAACGCAGCCGCTACGGCGAGAAGATATTCGATTCAGTAATTTCTACATTTAGCTTTAACCGTGTGACAACAGGTCGCATTTCACAGATACCAGCAAGACAGTTGTCATAAATTATATCGTACATAGTTCAGTCAGTAAATTATCAAACCTTCTTTCTTGTATTTTGCCACATTTATATTCTTAACTGTGATTTAAAGCAATGACCAAGCGGGCTTATCATATGTTTGCAGTGTGTGTTTGTTAAAAAAGTGGATTATTGGGCTCAAGGCTGGTGGCATTTAATTTGATGCTCTCACCTTTCAAAAATGATGGACAGGATCAGTCAAAGAATAAAGTTGTGAAGGATGCTGCAGAGAGGGATAACACCGACTGAGTATAAGTGCCTTCTTAGTTAATAAAGTAAATGTGCAACAGCAGCAGCACCTTTTGTAAACAGGATGCATGCCAAGGATTTTATGAGCATCAAATCAGTTAAAAGACGAATGCAGTCGTGCAAATTGTTTATCAACTCTTCTAATCATGCAAAACTTCTGAGGTCATGCCAACACGGATGCCAACAATTTTGTAGCTGCCCTCCTAAGAGAGAGAGCTGAGTAGCAGGAAGAATTAATAATCCATCAGCACCAAAACTGAAACATCGCTAGGAAATCACTTTAACCACTTTCCTCCACCAGTAATCTAATTTACAGAAAATATGCAGGTAAAGATTTTCAAAATGTTTCTCATTGTTAAGCCTAGCTGGCCTAGTTAAACTACCTCCCTCTTACAATATTGGTGTAACCAGTTGGTGGATGTCACGGGTGGTTTTATAAATCAGCCGTCCCTGAGGGACAGAGACGAGGCTTTGTGTAGGCAACATGGCAGCTGGCAAAACAAATTCTTCAAATATTCTTGAGTCATTTTATAAGTGTACAACTAGACATCTGGTGCCAGAGTCGTCAGCTGCCAGGGCACAAGTTTATCAACATTTGCACATTTTTTCTGATTTAAAAGACAAAGTAGAAATTCCCCCAGGGAACGCAGACCTCCGCCAAAGCCTAGCCTACCTTTCTACTATCTGCAACTCAACAACTGAAATATCCACACGTCTGTCCGCAAACATTTGCATAAGTATTTCAGATATGCCTAGAGTTTTTCATTAAGGTCCATTTAATACTTCCTGAGAAATTAATACATTAATACAACAAACAAATATCTTTCGTAAACACATCTTGTTCATGTCCATCAGCTTCCATGTGGACTGTATGTACACTTAAGAGCAGCTAGTTTTTGTGTGATCCTGTTGACGGACTGGCCCTCGGAGAGCACAGTTCTCTGCCAAGGCTGATGTGAAAACATCGCAAACATTTTGCAAAGCTAAACCAATCTGTTCCAAAGTGGAATGTGTTCTTCCATCGCCCGTGATACTCTTCTTCAGCAATTTCAATGAAAATTATCTAGCTGGTTTTTGAAAGACGGACGGACCAACGCTAACAAAAATATAATCTCCTGAGCGGAGGTAACAAAATAAGTTGCATCCTTCTCACCAATCTGACTGGCATCCATCACTCAGGCGGCAGACAACTTCAAGCTGTGTTGCCTAAAGGCTCTAAGTTAATGTTTCTGAATGGGGGCAGTGCCGCCCCCGGGAGGGAATTGAGACAACATTGGGGGTTGCTGTAAACTGGCTTTTTTTTTTCTTTTTTTTTTAAAGGGGGCGTTGAAGTGTTCTTGTTCTCTGAATCCGTTACAAGCAGCCTTTCATTGATTTCTACGGAACGACACGCTCTGATGCTTCCAGAGATGCTTTGGAGCTGCAATATGTTAGTATTTCAGCTCACACCATTCAAGAATAAACTAAATCATCAACGGAATGTGAAATAACAGTTTTGATGTTATATCAAAGACGTTTATGGGTTGTGTTGCAGAGATGAACTGAAGTTAGCATGCTAGCCAGCTAGCCCCGGTCCGTCCCTTCTCCTAATTTAAGAGGTGAAAGTGAGATGGTATAGGGTCCAGTCTGTCCTCAGTCCAACTTGAGAGGATGAAGAAGTTGCTCTGCCCCCTGGACATTTTATTCAACAAAACAAAACAGGAGTTTCATATATTATTCACCATATTTGGTCAATGTTAGAGGGATCTTTGGTGCAGATAATTACAACACAAACCGTACCGAAAAACATTCCAATGGCTGTTTTCTTGTCATGGTCCTGCTATGGCTCAACTGATGTCACGCAAGACAGATGATAAGATGAGGACTGTAAGTGTTATCGACCGTCATGAATTCTAGGAATTTGGAAACTTTGCTATAAGTTAAAATAAAATGCTGTGGTTTTTAACACAGTGTGAGATAGTAATGACGCTCCCACCAGCAGGTCAGTGAGGTTAAGCCACCTCTGTCCTTTTGGCCCCAGGTCAGAGCTTAGGAATGTGAGGAAATATTTCAATCACAAACAACTAATAGTTTGCTTTAAACAGAAGCAACTAGATTAAATAGGAAACACATAATCTGGAGAAAATCTGTGTGTTTCCAATTTCTCTCACAGCAACCATTCATTCAAATGTATGTTAAGTTTATAAATTAGATACTAGTATTATTATCACTATATATTCCACCACCTAACAACGTTAAATGTGAATTCATGCCAAACTGAATGTCATTGTTCCTCTTAGATGTGTTTTCTGGAAATTGTTGTGCTTTTCTACAGAAAGAGGACGTTGCAAGTTAATTACTTCTCTGCAGTTAATTGTGCAACGTTCAACTTTGCTTCTGTATTATTAACATAACTATAACTTCCAATAAACTCGTTAAATACAAGGAGTAAGACAGTCAGTGTGATGGCACAGGCAGTTAAATTAATCAACAATGTATTATTTACAGTCATGTTCAAGTTGGAAGGATTTGTCAAATATGTGTTGGCTGTCACTAAATGATAGTGACAGGAAAAAAAACACAGATGCTATTAATATCTGAATATTGTTTGTTAATGATATCAGATTCACACAATAAAAGAAAAATCACTTGATAATATCTCCAATGTCGCATCTGTGAGTATAAAAGTCTGAACTGTCCTTTGACTTTAAGTATTGGGCGTGACCACGTCCCAGGGGAAAGAAAGAAATAAAGAAAGGTATTGTGTTTATTGTTCCGTTTCATCCACCGTTACTCAGCTGCATAAAGGTGATGGGCCCCAGCTTTGAGGAGTTCCATGAAGTTTAGAAACTCGTTTCAAAGGTGCGCTTCCCCAAAACTTTCACTCTCAGCTTGCAGTTAGTTATTTCATGCAAAGGCAATCAGTTAAACAGCGTTATATAAACAAACCATATGCGAACGGGATAATGTTTCGTTGAAAAAAGCTGTAATGCCTTTCTGTTTTTCTCTTACCTTCGTAGCTAACGCTAGTTAGCTAGCTAGCATCGTGCCTCATCCTCGTCCATACAATCTGCGCTCCATCGCCTCGCATTTTCCAGATTGGAACTGGAAGATTATTCTCCTTACACTGACGAAAATAACAGAAGACAATAAGTCATTAGGTCTTGAATCTTGGGTCTGAACGAGTGAATCGAAACGCAGGCTACAAAAGAAAGTTTTACCTCACAAACACAACTTTTGTTGGAGGCGAGCCTCTCCAAACCCAGTAAAGCAATGCGCGTTACCTTCACGTACTGTCGAAAATAACGTAGACTTGACAACGTCAACGTTAACCATGGTAACTGTGTTTGTGGCACGCGACGTGTAGCCAAAATGAGTTCTGAAAGTTAATAACTTCACGTTGCAAGTAGTTTATGCACGTCAACTGGCTAATACTGTAATTAATTAGGGCATGTTTTTTATGTTTCAGGTTAACTAATCCTGTTGTTCTCTTGGGATGAGTTGTGATGTACTGTATTGCAAAGAAAATGAAAGTTTGCATATAATAGAAATTCCTCGTACAGACAATTTGCGTTTGCTGTCATTCAGTATATCCAGGCATCTTAAAACAGTTATGTTTATCAATAAAGTAATGGAAGTTCTGAGTTTATTCTGGGTGTTTGAAAGTCTCATTTCACTGGAAAAGAGATTACAGGTAAA
>CAAKHC010010556.1:92096-105336 GCA_901007825.1 Macroramphosus scolopax
GTCAGCGTGATACACTTCTAAGAAATTTTAAGGAACAAGATAATCACAGCCTGCATGTTGGTATTTATAAATGAAAAGTAACTATATATACCACCTTTGTTAATTCATCTCTATATTCAATAAAGCTGCACTGGACATATCAAGTATCCCTAGTCCCTATTTATTTGTTGTTTTTAATATGCTGAATATAATAACAAACCTTCAGTAAATTATATTTGTGTGAAGAAACAAACTAGTAATCTGAATATGAAAGGTGTGCAGATGAAGCCTGATGAAGCCTCCAACCGTCAAACATAACCAGATAGAAATGTTAAGCAGCCTCAAAGATAAGAGGGCTTAGAACATGAAGAAAATTGAAATCATAGTTGGAAATATCAATGTCCTCAATCTCCCAAGACATAAATAATAATAAATAATTCAGGTTCACAGTGATTTCATTTTCCCTGAATAGCTTATGATCCTCATTTTACACTTTGAAGGCGTCTCCACTTATCAAGCAGCATGACTGATGTAGCGTTGATCCTATCAGTTTTTCAATAAGCTCACAAACACAGAACTGAAAACTCCAAAACCCCATGAACTGAAACTGTCTAACAGCTCTGTCACGGAAACATCTTTTAAGACCGAGTGCCAAGTTCAAACCATTTATTTTCTGTGTGCCAAAGAAGCAGAAAAGCTCTTCTAAGTCATTAAATGCCTGAAAGATGATTGTATTTCTTTTTGTCTCATAATTGCATGCATACATTACAGTTGCATACTCCTCTCTTGGAACCTTTTCTGGGGGCCAACTTTCATACGAGGACCAACCAAAATTTCTCAGGTAAAAGTTATATTTAAGTCCAATTAATTTACATGTAATGCACACTGCACATGTTAATTTTCATGTATTTGCTTTACAGTGAAATATATATATACAATGAGGCTTATTTTCCACTTACCAGTATGTAAATCCTTTTCAAATCACAAGAGTAGAGTAAAGAACATTTATTTAATTCAAGTGAAATACAGATTTAAAAGCTCAAAAAACTTAAAATTGTTTTTAAAAAATACAATAAGCATCAGAATGCACAGTCTTGAAAAAAGACGTATTCAGAAAACACATCAGGTCATTTGTCTACTGAATCAAAATAACTACTCCTCTGATACTGTTTTAATTGCTTTGCATTCTTTAACAAAAATAGAATGAATAATAGAATTTAATATTTTTATCTGCTCTTTGTTCTACACATTTTTGCCAGACACAGTTGCTTTGAGAAAGTTTGGTCAACTACTTTTTGAAGCATCAGATGGGAAATGCCCGCTGCACCACAGCCTGACATCTAGCCTGGTTTCTCAATTCTGAAACTACACAATCATAACTCGCTTACAACTGAAAAACAAGCGGGCACACATGAACATTTGAACTTTCTATTGCTCCATTTCCCCTTAAACAGTCATAAGAATATCTTATAACTCTCTGCCTGAGAGGCTCAATGCTTCAAATCTGCTTCTTTATCATCTATTTCCTTAAAATATTTACATATTGATTTGTTTGTTCCTCTTTATAACTTTGCTTTGCAAGTTTAGTGTCTCTTTGTACGAGTTAGGTCTTGTCTTCCCGCCTTCCATTCATGTTCTTTCTTTCTTTAAGGTTTTTTTTGCAAAGCTCACATTTCTCATATGGAGCCTACCTAAGCGTGGGCATGCTGTTTCAATGTCCTCTGTATGCCCTCTGTGACGCCAAGAAGATGTAAAACATTGTTCATAGCACTCCTGTCACAGTCTCACAGTGAATGTGTTACAAAGATATTCAAATGTGTTGCATTCATAGTGGAGGGTGTCAGTTTTTTTTTTAAAAGAGATTTGTGAGACTACCTGTGTGAATGACCATAATCATGGTAATTCCAGTAAAATATCCAACATATTTTGTAATTGCTACTTGGAATTTTCCAAAAAGTTTAGAAAAAAGAACCCTACATGCATTGATGGGCAAAGAAAGTCCAGTGCAGAATATTTTTAGTCAAAAGTCAAATCAGATTTATTTATGAAGCGCATTTAAAAACAACATCAGTTGACCAAAGTGTCGTACAATCAGGATCATAAAACCACACAATGAAACACAGACGGAGAGAAGAGTTCAAAAGACAAAAGCAAATACACCATACACACTTGTTTTACTGAACTTAATTTTAAAACAAATGCAGATGATCTCTAATACATAGACACGACCTTAGTCAGGAACATGTGACTTTTTTTTACACATCATTGTAATTACATTTTAATGGAATAATCCTTATACAAAAAAAAAGAAACGCTTTAATACACCACACAAAAGTTAATGCAACAACAAACGACTATTTAGAATTAAACAAAAATGACTTTCAAATTGCTTAAAAATAAAAAATATATAAAATGTCAAGATATCATTTACACCAGTAAATTGTCCTCCGAATGCTGCAAAAGTGAAGGGAATTTTAATACAAGCACTTGTTTTAAAAAACATTTCTGCCCCAAAGATATGAGCGCCTACTTGCTCATATGTCAGCATCACTAGTTTAGCGTGTATAAAAAGCATATTTGATATTTCATGAAAATTAGAAATAAGGGAAGAACATGACATTACTGTGTTAACTACCTTCCTCTTCTAAATGCAGTTTTATAATGTCATAGAATAACAATTATTCACTTTACAAGATACAATTCAAAATTCACAGTATATTAAAACTTAAACACGCCCTCAAAAATACACAGTCACTAATCTAAAGTTTCTCATCATCAAGATGGTTCAACAGTCAAATTTCTTGGATTGTAATGGAAAGAATAACGTTCATATCTTCAATGAAATAATTGTAAGTAATTATTAATTTTAAATAATTACAATTGCTCTTGTATCACACCTCCTGCTCAAACAGCTGCAACTAAACTCTCTGAGGTGCCGATGTTGGTGAATGAAGATGAAGCGTTGTGGCTCTTCGGCCACTTTTTCTTGCCAGTGCACCTACTGTACAGGATCTCAACCTGCTGTCTGAAGTGATGGTCCAGGAAGAAGTAAATGGCTGGATTCACACAGCTGTTAAGGAAGGCCAAGCAGCATGAGATTTGGAGCCCGTTTCTTTGCCAGGATAGAGTATCACAACTGAGATCAGTGTAAAAGAGCTGCGAGCCGATTAAAATAACTTTGAAAATGTTGAAGGGGAGCCAGGACACCACAAACGCCACGATAATAGAAAGGACCATCTTGAGGGAGTGTCTGCGGCGGGCCTCAGCTCGTGGGTTTGCAGCAGCAACACGGTGCTTGTTGAGGTGCATGATGATGGTGCCATAGCACAGCACAATGATGAACACGGGAAAGACAAACGTGAGGAATGTCGTGGTCAAACTAATTCCAAGAAAGATGAGTGAGCTGCTATCTTCTTTACAGGACATCAGCCCATCACTGGATTGATGCAAACTCCGGTACATCAGGGATGGGATGCCAAGTACCAGGGAGCTCAACCAGACTGCAGCACAAGTGACACGAATGCACCCAGTACTCCGGAGATTTCTCGAATCCATCAGCTTCACCACGGCCACATAGCGGTCAACACCCATGCAGGTAAGAAAAAAGATATTGGAGAAGCGGTTCACAGAAATAATGTAGCTGCTCAGCTTGCACAGAACCCCTCCGATGACCCCAAATGGCCAGTAGCCATCATGGCTGGCAGAGGTGGCCCACAGAGGCAGTGTGAGGACGAAGATGAGGTCTGCCAGGGCCAGGTTGACAACAAATGTGTCAACTAGCCGCCCACCTCTCCTATCTTTGCGGCTCACGACTGAGATAACAAAAACGTTGCCCAAAATGCCTACCAAAAATATGAGGTAATACAGTATGGGCAGATAAATGTTGGAGCCATGGAGGTTTGAACTCGGACAATCCACCGGGAGAGTAAGATTAGAATCACTGTCAGAGGCGTTCTCCATGTAATAGTAATAATACTGCAGATCGTCAGTGTAGGTGCCCATTCTGAGCGAGACTCTGCTGTGCAGCTGTTGTATCGTGGCACAGTGGTTTATCTAACCGTCTGAAGGCTGCTGCTACGTATTATATACCAAAACCACAGAGAAAAACAGAGGTCTTATGTCAGTTCTTCTTCCTCTCTGCTTCGGCTCTCTTTCGCTATTCGTGGCAACTTCCTCTCAATACCTATTCAAGTGTCATTTCAGTGTACACTGAATATTCTATATGGATTTGAAATAGTATCACAATTTGAAGTTTAATAAGCAACATGATCACGTAAATTCCAAATCCATCATGACAACATACAGCAGACTGTAGAACGGCTATTAGAGCAACAGATAATACAATGTTTTATTGAACTTTTGCTCAAATGCTTTTGTGTATCTAAAATTGCAGATGCATAAATTATAAAAACAAGCATAACATGCTGTAAAAAAAAGAATACTAAACCAAACCCATCGCACAAAAGTCACCTGAATTAGATCCAAACCCAAACAGGACATAGCTGCTGAATATTCATATTTTTCTTTGTAATTAATTTTGTCTTTAAAGACCCCGAGCTACACATTTGTGTCTTTGTAATCCATTGTTTATATGTGTATGAGTTAATGGAGAATAAAGTATAAACAAATTAAAGATTGCAGGAAATGAAGGAACGTAAATGTCCTCTGAATTGTGTCTGTGTTGCATTCTGAACATGGGCGACAACAAATCTCTGCCTTATTTTCTACTCTATCTGTATTAAATATGTCTGACCAGTAGGGGGCAGGTGAGATTTACCCCTGTGGTGCCCTCCTGCCTAAATTCAGACCTACTGCTTGTGGAGCAAACATCACCCATCTTCTTTCTCATTACTGAAAACATGTTTCCAGTTCAAGGCAGAAAATATGGAATCAGATTTTTAGTGCATCAATTTTTAATCCAACAGTGTTTGTTCACAAACCCAGTTTTATTGGTTAATGTCATGTACATTGTCTGCTGGCAGTTTTATTTTTGGAAAGTCAATTGTAACATCAATTTGAAAGCTGCATTAACTGCAAAGAAAAGGAAAAATCCAACAAACTCATTCATGCGCTTCATTTGATCATCGAGCAGCAGAAGATGTTTTGTAACTGTTGACAGGCAGACTGATTTGTGTTTAGCACAGTGAGTAAACTTTCATCTTCCCGATTCTGTCATCCTGTTTCTCACGTGTTTCATTTTCATCTTCTTCGTACGTGCAGTTCTGTTATGACTGTTGGGCATTAAATCATTTGTCGCTCTTTTTCCCTGTAAAACTTGTTCTTGGGGCAAAGTTTTGTCTTTTCTGAAGTGAGAGACAAAATGATGGAAGATAATTAAGGCCTGACAGATTACAAAACCCTTTTAGGCATATTGTAGGTAAACAAAGCAAAACAGAATGATGTTCTTAACAGATGAAATGTAGCTTATTTAAATTGTGTCAGTGATGTTTGTGAAACTGTGATTTACGGAAAAAGGATGTTTTTCATTATCATCTTCCTGGTAAGAACTCACGGCCACTAAAGAAACAGGCTGAAGAATGAGCCACTGCTACACCTCAATACTTTAGTAGAGCATATTTCAGAATCTTCTAGTCCTGCGTTGACCCCTGCACATTGCCACAATCAGGTTCTCCCTGGTGAGAGATAATAGAGTTTGACAGGACAGAGAAGGCTTTGACAGACAAGGCCATTGTTCTAGAGAGGAAACTGTCATTACGACTACCTCCTCGTGACAGAATAGACCTCGGGAGAAATTAAGTCCGATGTCCAGCTTGCAGCTATTGTGCCAGGCCCGGGGAGAGTGAGGCTGGAGGACAGGCCACATCTTACAAGAGCTGGCTGCAGAGGCCGGAGAAGCCTCATTGTTCTTTGGGGAGTTTCAGTTAAGAAGGCACGGAGAATGAATGACCTCCTTCCAGGATCCCTGCTCCACTTCCTAACGTTATGCTTTATTCACACACTCCTCTACTTTGTGGAGTCAAGGTGATGTGTGGATATACTCATCACGCCAGAAAATCCTGTCAGTCCTCTTTGTTTGGTTTGACGTCGTTCTCCCTCACGCTCAGCTCTACCTTTTCCTTTAAAAAGTTTTAATTATTTCTTCTGCATTCTTGCTGCTCCGTCAGTGGAACACTACATTCCTCTCCCCGAATAAGTGCTGTCTCACTCCAATTGAGCAGAGTCAATGTGAAAGCCAGTGAATGGAGCAGCCTCAATAGGAGAAAATAAACAATTGCATTGGTCCATGGGTGCAGCGGGGGAGAGCGGATGAGAGGAAGGGAGAGAGGCCTCCCTAACGTGCTAAGATTCCCATGGATACTTAGTCTCTTTTCTGTTTAAAGGAGCATCTCGTAAAGTACTTCAACAGTGGATGATTTCTCTTCTCCTTTTACCCTGTTTTCTATTTGAGGAGAGAAAGGGTGGTATGCATCGGGGTGATTGTTAGACATGGGGGGTGTTACATGCACACGTGCGCTCTCATAAACACAAACACACACACGTACAATTTGCTCCTCACTTGTTGAGTGCAACGTTTCAGAAAAAGGGCCCATTGTTTGGGTGTGAAAGGTTCTTGTTTTAGCTGTTTAACTAAATCAAAAGTTCCTTTCACCACAGTGAATTGCACAGCCTCAGTCCTCCATTCTCTGTCATTTTAAGTGGCCTTTTTAATTAAAAAAGAAAAAGTACCATAAAAAAACAACTTTCTTGATGGCTGATTTCTTCAGTGATTCCAGTATATTTCCCCCAACCAATCACACACAAAATCACCTGATCCAATAAATTCACCTTGGTAAGAGATTTGCAGGAAAACAGGGAGTTGAACAATGAAAATTAATTTGTCCCAATTTCAAGATCTAAAAAAAACAGTTTTGTGTTGCCTAACAACAAATTCTGTTACAAAACATCAGCTTGCAAATGTCTTGGTCCTCCTTGAATACTATTAGTTTGAGAGTGTGACTCCAGCACACCAATAAAATACAAGCAAGTTAGTATCAATTATCAAAGTTCTAGAGAAAATATTTCTTCTTTCTTCTTGAACAAGAACTCAAAGCTGAATTGAAAAACGACTTGACAGAGAGTTGCTTACATTTTTCAAAGCGGCATCCAGCTTGTGTTTATTTTAAGCTGCGAGGGTAAAAGGTGTGTGTGACTAAAGCGTTTGAATCGCAGTTAAATCAACGGTATTTCTGAGTGCAGCAGTTTTAATTTTAGCCCAGTTTCTGTTTGTGTATGTCAAATATCAGTTACACTCAGTGTCAGTATAACAGTGGTTTTCAACCTGAGTCATGTTATGACGTAGAATGTGAGGCAACAGTAAAGAAACATTTTTATATGTCTAGGAAACAGAATGTGGTCCGAGGCAGCTAAATCCTGGCTCTGACATGGCATCATGTCTTATGTAATATCACAATAGATGATCAACATGTTTCATTTCGATGTAGATGCATTATTTAACAAATAGTTAAAGAATGCCTCTATTTAGCTATTTCGAGGTCCACCACTTATCACACCAAGATAATTTCATATATTTCTCTCACATGTCGACATTTTGTTGCTCAACTACTTATATCATAAATTGAGCATCAGCATGTTGGTGACTCTGCTGCTCTACTTTCTGAATGTCAGACAGGGCAAGTGTTTGCCAAAAAACTGCCTTTCTGACTAACGTTCTACCCTGCTACGTGACGTTGTTGTTCTAATATATTTTGTTTGTCCTCCGTATATAAATCATGGCCCTGAGTGACGCCAGGTCACAAGAGGTAGCTGGTTTGCTATAATAGTTGTGGTCACAAAAAGATTTAAGTGAACCACAACAAGATCAACACTGCAAACCAACTGTCAGAGAATAAAGTGAAAGCAGCTGTGTTGCCATCAATATTGTCTTTTCCGTCTATTTGAATGTGGTTATTGAATCCAGTAATGAAGCTTATCTTCCCATCTCAGAGTATTTACTAAACACACGACTTTACTTCTCAGAGAGGAGTCGTGTTTCATCTGCTGCATGTTCACAACACTGGGGAACTAAATGAGCAGCTTGGAGAGAAGACAGAGGCCTGTTGGTCAGCTGCCCGCTGCCCCGAGGATCAGATTTGTATTGAGGGAGACTTTTTGACACTTAAATGAGTGAATTAGAAAGCCATTATTGCTGCAGCACTGCTGGCAGCTGGTGGCGGGAGTGCGAAGCATCAGGAAGCAGAAGACAAGTAAATCTGTGCCTCACTGTGGCATCAAGTTGTTTAGTCCCGAGTCAAGACAGGCAAGTGTCAAGCAAGGCACACGTCCTAAACAAGTACAGAACGTGTTCTTTACAAATGTTATGCTATTTAACAATTTTATAGCCAGCAGAGTAACAGTTAGTTGCATGTGTGTAAATCAATATAATCAAAGCTAAACGCATCAAACAAGTGCCACTAAACTTGTGGACAAAAGATCAAGTTGTAGAAAAGAAGAATTTATCTGTTTCCCATTAAATAAAATCATTTTCAAAGGATAACAAGTCTTTCAAGTCCTAAATCTTATTTTCAAGTGAAGTCATTAATGTTAGGAAAGAGTTTACAGTTACAGATCTTTTATGGTTTTGTTGAGTCGAGCACATTTTTTCACTCCAATATGACTCAAGTTATTTTTAATATAAATATTAAAAAGAAAAAAGAAAAAGAAATATTTTAGATTCATGTGAATCTAAAATATTCATTTACAATTTACTTAAATATTTCTTTTAACAGGAAGGAAGGGAAGTCGTTTCCGGCCTCTCAGTGGTCTGAAGACATGAAAGTGTTACACCCATTTCTCAAAGCACAGCACAAAACTCCTGATGTCGTGCATGTAGAAATTATTAAAGTCTTATAGCAGAGACACCTGCTACGTCTTTCATTTAGGTTTTAAAGAGGCTCAGGCCAACACAATGTGACCTCGCCTGCAGGTTTCCCTGCCGGTCCTTCGGTACTAATTAAAGATCATGTATTGCAAACAAACAAAAAGATTCATAAAACATTTTGGATTCAATGTCTTCAGGCTTGTTTCTCAAACAGGATAATCACAACTTTCAAAACGGGGAAATTCACTTCTATGTTGTTCCGTCAACAGTGAATTGGCTAAACTGGTGAAGTTATACTGGAATAATTTGTTTATCAGTAACGACAGAAGTGAGGCTCATGAGACCTTTGCTGGACTACTAGATTGCATTTTTATTACTTTATTATTAGTGTAATATGGCATTTGCTAGCATCACAATGATGTCATTATAATTTCTTGCTGCTCTTTGGACATGAATTAACCTGATCCTCATTTTCGATATTAATAACGAGGAGATGATGAACATTTGTCCGGGCTGAAGACGAGTCTCTTCAATGGATGCTGGCCCTACTCTGGTCTCCCAGGGGATGTTTTAGGAACAGATGGTCGTCTCAGTGGGCAGAGATGAGTGTCAGCTGACAGTAAATGATCTGAGCAAGGGGACAACATGTTATGGCTTTTCCTTATATAGCTTAAAACAAGGTTGGACCAAACTGTAAGTAAGAATGTCACATTGCTTTTGATTATTGATCCCTAAAGCATTTTAAGACCATTTTTAGTTTTTACATTGATCCTCCTTCTTTGACTCTGAAAGAGCATCTGCTGCCCGGCTGCGTTGAATAAGCAGGAGATGATCTCATCCCGGGGGCTGATCCCAGGAAGGTGAAAGTCTCAGCTGTATTCACAATGAAGGAGCTGATCTCAAGGGGAAGTAGAGCAGGCAGGTTCCCTCTGAAGTCAATCCTCATCTTAATGGTCTTTACCGTTGGTAACGAGGCCCGTCGTCAGGATTCGTTTCTGAAACATCTGAGACAGGATGTGATTTTCTTGAGAAATGTCTGCATGATTCATATCAGAACCGCAATCTGTGTCACCCCTTATCCGTCATGATGACAATATGAACTGCACTCCTACCAAATGTAAAGACAATGGTCCTCTTCTCCGCTATGAGTAAGATCTCAGATGGAACAGATTTCATTCGCAGTTTCATTATTAGCTGTGAGGACCTGTTCACATTTGGGTCATGAGGTCAGAGGACAGGATCTCCAACACCTGGGGGACACAGAGTTCATCACTCAGAGAGCCATTAGCAGCAGAAGGCTGCACCTCTCACTGAGCTCCGCCAATGAAGGGCAGGCGTCTCACGTCCTGCTGCAACGGGAGGTGATCTATGACACTTCTATCCGTGGATTCGTTTGTGTGTAAGGTGTTAAGAGGTGTGATTGTCCGCAAATGTGCTTTCAGAGGGCGATCGGGCGGACAGTATTGTTGATTTTGGGGAGGGATTGTTTTTTGAAAAGAGAGAAAAGGGCGGATTCAGAGGTAGGGTTGATGAATGTGTTGATGGTGGCATTTTGATAGGGGTAATTTTGACCTGACAGAGCCCAGGCTCTCTCATGAATCAAAATGTGTCAGCCAGGCGCTGGAGATGGAGGGCTGCTCATTGTGGCTCTGACACCCATGTGAGGGGCTGAGGCTGCTGGGGGTCAAGTGTGACACCTCATTAGGACGGTGTTGATTTAGTGTGGCCACAGCGCAACAGACCTCCTCCCATGGGGTATGGAGAGGCTCTTGAGTGAGGGGGTGGGGAGCACAGAGCACTGGACAGAGAATGGGGGCACACTGCTCTTCATCCGCAAGGCTGTCATCTGACAGCGAATCATACACCTAAGCTTCGGCCACCCCCCGACCCCCTCTTTTATTTACACCCTGTGTGTAATTATTAAACATGCATTTCTTTAAGTACAGCATAACCAGATGTAGAAATGTACATCTGAACCCACTTATTCCTGTGTTTTTAAGGTATGGCCACTGGTTCGGTCAGTTTTCCCCCACAGTGAACCCAAGACCCCTTGGAGAATAATTTTGACCTTTCACCTTTGATCTTTCGATTAGAGATTGTTTTCTATAATGTCAAGATTACTTCTGACAAGCTGCAGTGGTGCTCTCAAGTGCAAACTGAGAAAAGTGTTAAAGCACCCTGTTCTTTTGTTGTTGCACGTTGTTTCTGTGTGATTTATTATTTTTGAGCTTTTTCTTTTCTGTCTGATAACCTTAGAAATGAAGTCAAGCTACTTAACAAGCACACCTTAACTTTAGTTCAATTATCAATACCCTAACTATGTATTACCTTTTGCAAGTATTTATATTGTACAATCTGATCATTTTCTTAATTAAAGGCTTTGAAATTAAAAAAACAGTTGTAGATTTCACAGCAGGTTTATGATCAAAGGTTTTTCAACACAAGGTTTGTTGTATTAGCGTGTTCTGATCTCAACCTTTAGGTTTCGTTGGAAGAATTAAAATAGGAATGATGAAGAGGTGCTTTTCCAGAATGATACATCCACATGGATTAGTTTCAGTTGTTTCACCCTGCAGTAAAACATTGTAGATCAATCGACACCATTCATAAGTGTTTACAACAGCAGCAGCAAATGTTGATGTCACTACTATTAATTTAAACACTTGACTGGGTTTAGATAACATCTGTTAGTCTCTGCTCATTAAGATTAAAATAGAATCTCTTGAAAACGATCGAGAAGTATTTACTTATGTTGTCATCTGCCTTGTCTTATGTACTGTTGCGTCTGCTTTACTGTATCTGTACAGTAGGTGTTGTTACTGTTGTGTCATACTTTATTCTATCTTTACTGTGTGTGTCTTTTTGTGTGGACTGAGTCGATCTGAACCCTCGCTGACGCCTCTTGGCCAGGTCATCACTGTAGATAAACAAGCAGGATAAAGGAGAGAACATTTAAGGCTGAGGATTGTTTGAAAATAATTTCAACTTTGAATTTCACAGTGCCCCCATCTGGCCAACTTGCTGCGCTGCGTTCAGGTCATGCAGCTGTACAGTTATTTCCCTGCTTCCTCATTTTAAATTTCACGGAACATTGAGAACAAATCCTGGTCAAGCAGGACTAAAATCCTGTAATAACATCCTAACAATACCTGGGGTTAATTAAAGTGTCATAAATGTTCTGTAGCAAGAATGAACATTAGTTAAATATCAGTAGTTCAATGGTGTCAGCAACTGTCATGAATATGGTTATAAAACATGATCAATCATCATTAATATGTCTGGTAGACTCTAGATTCAGGTAGCTTGACTGATTTCGTCCCTAATTTCCTCTCTGTGATTACATCTCAGTTTAGATTACACCACAAAGCCTCACACTGCTGGACCAGTGCGTCTTATTGAGAGAGAAGTCATTGACAAAATGAATGTCTGTCTTAATGTCTGCGACTGCTTCAATTTGAATACACCGACTCCGAGACGTTCACCAAATGTCACAGCATGTCATTGTGCAGGTTCCCTCTTGTTCTGCACCGAACAAAAGGCAATAAGTGACCCTCTTTGCATGAACTCATCATGCATACCTAAATCTAAAATGATGGAAAGCATTGAATTAATTTGTAGTATCAGACAATACATCAATTATGAATGAATCTTGACCCACAGATACGACAATTTATTATTCAAGAATGAAAGAAATAAATATATTTTACAAAAGTATTTTATTTATTCACACATGACTCAGTAAAACATAGTAGGTATTTATGCATTTGAAAAACAATAAATATTTTCAATGTTGTTTTTTTGTCACTCAGCAGCTGACAATTGCTTATTTATACGACACTGTCTGATCTATGTTAACTGTTAAACCATTTTTCCTTCGACACAATAAAAACTGACAGCAATATGAAATTAATATTTAATGTCATCAAGGAATTTTTATTGAATTAAGCACGATTTGCCTCTGAACACGATTGAGCAAATCCCAGAAGAACCACCCGGTAACCAGCTTTTGGGATCATGTAGCTCTACTGACAGAAAGACTTGAGATGATGAAGTATAAACAGCAGGACCCCGGGGAGCTTGTGTGTGTCGGGTCTTTCACCTGGCACTTTGGGGGTTTCCATGTGAGGTCTTTGGCTATTTATTTTATTTCAGGACAACTTGAAATGAAATGTTTCCTCCACCACCTTCAGAAAATAGTCATGCTTCAATACGATAAATATTTCATGTGATTGATTACTTCAGGTTTTTGGACTTTATGCAACTTTTGATTTCTTTTGGTGTAACATTTTTTACTCCCTTAGAGACACACACACACACACACTCACACACACACACTCACACACACACACACGCACACACACACACACTCAGATGAGCAGGTGATAAGGGTGACATCAAAGGTATATCCGGTACATTGTGACCGCTCTGACGTTCAACACATCT
>CAAKHC010010556.1:105545-124403 GCA_901007825.1 Macroramphosus scolopax
TTTACAGCTCTGCGATCACACACACACACACACACAAAGAAAGGTGTAGCGGACCATCTGTCTTGGTCCAGATCCTGGAAAACAATGAAAGATGTGAAGTGATATGAAACACTTCACTCTGAATACACAACATCACCACCAGCGTGTGATACAATTCAAATTATATAAGTTACAGAATATTGGTTACCCACTTATTGATAATTCCCTCTTGCCGAGAATGAATGATTTATGGATGCTGTTATAGCCGATCTCACAGTCCACTTTTGTTGCCTTTGAGATTTTACTCATTAGTCTGAATAATAACTGTCACTAATTCAAGCTGTTCTCGAATGGCTTTTTGAATAGAAAGAGAGGGAGAGAGTGCAAGTGAGAGAGAGGCAGCAATAGAGAGGAGAGAGGCCTGAGAGATTAACTCCAGTGAGCTCACTCTGAGAGGCCCAGGAACGGCTGAATATTGTTCTAGTGGTGGGGAGATGGGGAGATGGAGGGGGGCCGAAAAGGAAAAAAATCCCTATGCAGCCAGAGAAATGAACTTGATGATCTCAGGGGGGCGGGGGGGAGGATCACCATTCCTTGCTCCTGACAATCAAAATTAGATTGGCCAGCACTGTGTCAACACTAGCCTCAGTTAAGGCATGACAGGGGAGGGAGGGAGGGCAACCCCCCCATGGGTGTTTGAGAGTTTGCCATGTGAACTATGGAGACCCCACAGTGCCTTTCACTGACTGCTCAGGCCTCAAAGAAATCCACAACCCCATTTTATTGGCCAGCACTGTAACCGACGACATCTCTGCCCGCAAACTCTGTATTGGCACATCGCTCCTTTCGTTTCTGCATATATGTTTCATTAAACCCCAAAACTGCATTGATGGGTCACAATCTGCGAGGCTTTGAAACAGAGATATTAACAATATCTATAATGAATGAACGTGACTTCTTTCTTTCCATTCCTCTTATGTAGCTTGTCCTCGTTCCTGAAGTGGGTCTGCTGCTGAGATAAATTATTACATTTAGAGGTGTGAAGGCCTTTTACACGTCATCGCAAAAGATACATTTTCAATATGATAAATATAATTGGCAGCATAATAACATTCATGCTCTCACAGTGTGTGTGGGACTTTATGAATATTCATGTTTAAGAATTGTGTTGATCTGTTTGTTTCTTTTCTTATACATGTAAATGAATCTGATGTGGAGCAGCACCGAGTTGATCCAGGGTTGTGTTTTTTCGAGGTCTGATCAGTGACCTGGAATATTTCAGTGTGACCACATGAGAGAGAGAGTGCAGCTGTGTCCTCGTATAACCTTCCCTCTCTTTTTTTTTTACATTATATCATCTCAATCACTTCAACAGAAGAGAAACAGACAGCAGCCAGTGCTTCGTATTGTCGGACCTGAGCATGCTAATGTTGACTGATACCCTTTACATTTATTTGAAGTTTACCTGACTTCTCTTATAATATTAATATCACTGCACCTGATTACACGTTTCAACATGCAAACCGTCTTTCTACACACTGAGGAAATTGTTCCAGGAAGGAGGCAGATTTAGGAGTATTACCAGGGTGTCAGTGTGAGACATAGGGTTTTGTTTTTTGCTCTTGGGGTTTCGCTCTGTTGTTGCCAAAAGAGCGACATCCGACCGACTTTCAAGTAATCACACACTGCTGTGAGGAACATTCAAAATAAATGAGCAGAATGTGAAGGTTTTGGTTCGTCCCTGTAGGAGGAGGAGGAGGTGTTTAATGTTTTTTATTCATGATTACGATATTGTACAAGAACCAGAAATAGAATCCAGTTCTTGCATTGACCACAAATGTATTTTTAGGTTTATGTTTTGGTCTCTGACATAAATCATTTACAATCTAGTTTGAACAATTCAACATTTGAACTAAGTCTGTTGGTTTTCAATTACATGTACTGCAATGTTGTTGCAGTATCTTTATAAGATTCTGTTAAGTTATATAGTTATATATTTTCTAGTTTACATTTTCAATACAAATAAGATTATTTCAGAAAACTTGGCCATCTGTTGAGGATAAGAAACAGAAAGAATATTCTTTCTGCCATGACCTGTTTGCCCTCATTTGCCTGTTTGAAATAGCAATTGTTTTGTTTATTGATAAAATCAACATTAAAGAGTGTTATTTTTTTCTCAACATTGATTAACTAAATAAATCTTTCAAGACATTATTCTCACACTAAAACACAAGTTAGAATATGATTTGTCACTATTGCTTCTGTTGTTCATTTAATTTACATCCATCATTTATATAAGGTGCCTCAGCTTTATTTTGAAATGCACCTTTTATCCCTGTTTTACTACTGTCCGAATATTCGGACTGAATTATAAATTGACAAACACCAAGATGCGTACGGTTGTAAAGATGTGAGCATGATTGCTTGCTTCCTTTTCGTGGCCGAGTGTTAGAAAGGAAATCCTCCGGGGTAGGGGTGCTCATCTTGTCCTTAGGTATACTCTTCCACCGGTGGGACAGCAGGACAACAGGCCCTGGCAAGGTACACCGGAGTGTCAGCCAGCTCCACCGCACTGCAACTCACTATCAGCTACAGAGGAGCCAGAAATCGTCCACTTTGAACTAGATGGTGGCTCAGAGCACAAAAGAGTGGCAGCTGTCATTCACAGGACACAAACCAGTGTGGTGATGGGATTTAATGATGTATGCATGTTCTGCCATCACAAAATAATATCAGCCTGCCTTCCAAAATAAAACTTTACCGGGTAACCTCCTAATAGTATGAAAATGTTGATACTTTGCTGATTCGTATGACAAACAAAGACACACACTTTCTATACCATCATGAAGTTGTGCTACTGAAGTTTAAAATGAAACACTATGATGGCATTCAGTTTAATAAGAATTAATTATATGATTTAACATGATGCATTCTTGGATGTTAGAAGGGGAAAAAAATAATACAGGTAATAAGAACTTATATATATATAAATATAAAGATGATATCAAAAATAGATCTAAAAAACACAAGATGTCACTGATATGAAGTTTTTGTTTGTTTGTTTTTTTCCCTTTTTTAGATATTTTGTGAGGCAATATGAGCTGAGCTGTGAAAAGAAAAAACACAAGACATTACAAACCATGTTGAAACAAGCAAGATTCTTTATTCAAAGCCTAACTCTCCATATAGATATGACGATTAAGAGATTCCCCTAAGATATGAATATGAACCATTTAAACTCTAAATCCAGGTCAATTTGAAGAAATTCACAGATGAGCCTTAATATTCACCCAAACGCTTCCGTCCACTAGTTCATTGGCTGTGTCGACTCTAATTTGGCGTCTCTGCTATTTATTTTATTGTCATGTTAGATTCTTTCATCTAATAACAGTGTGTGATCTTCCCTGAACAGTTTCCCTCTTTAAACAGACCAGTTTGTGAGCCAGACAAAAAGGTGCCACCGATGACTGTGTCCAGCAATTGAAGCTATTCACTGCTGCCCCCCATTCACCTTCTTTCTTAACTTTATTGCTATAATTGCCATAAAGCTCATCCCAAATCCTCCCAGCCCCCCACCAGCCTTTCTTGAGGGCTTTGTGACATGTTCAATATTCCCATTTGACTGTACTTTTTTTCTTTCCAAAGATCCTCCGTGGTATAGTCGAGTCTTTATTTAATGAAGCTGGGTCAGAGTTCATTATGCTAGCAGTCTTAAGGCTTTGGGTGCGGCATTCAGCCTCTAGCACCTCACGTCCAAATTGTACAACTAATCCCTATGTGCCAAAACAATAAAAACATCCATCAATGTCCTCCCTTGTCTATGTAGGGCGGGTATGACTGATGATGTGCACGGCACATTGATGCACTTGAGGGGCAGGGGACTGTGTGAATGTTTGTTTATGTCGAGTGAGGATTTGTCAAAAGGTTTATGTCATTGCTGGCATCAGGCTCTTCTAGCTTGTACTGGGTGGTCTTTGTCTGTTTGCATCCATAAAGAGCTTCGCTCTCACTCTCATTTGTCCCCTATTGATTCTCTAAATTAGGTTGATGAGAGGCCCTCCTATCAGGTGGCATATTAATTGGGTCAGGCTGAATCTTATATGAAATCGAAATAATGGCAACACTAAAGCTTTGTCCTCAGAACACTCCCTTTCACCAATTAGCCTCGCGGTGAATCTGCTTCCTGCCATCTCTGCTTCCAGTTTTTCAACAAGCAGGATGCCACCAGTTGATTGAGTAAGTGTGTGTGTGCGTTTCAAGGCGTTGGGGACGGTATTGTAGCTCCAACTAAATAAGGTTATCACTTATCTATCTATTGTATTTCATTCTATATTAGTAATTTCCGTGTTTTAGCAAACTATGAGAGTTTAAGATCTGGGTATTGAGTATATTTGGTCATTCAGTGTGTTTACACTGGACCACTTCTAGTCCTACAAAGGTTAACTTAAAAAGTTTAAGTAAGGTTTAAGAAATTCTTCCCTGAAATTGAAAACCTGTTTAGCACATCCACACGGCCATAGATTTAATATCTCAGGCATTATTATGTTCTTTCAGACTATGTAATTATCTAAGCAAAAAGGCTCGAGCATTTTGCTAAGTCACAGGAGGAACTTTCAACTGCTCCAGAGACTACAAGGTTAAGTGACATTAGGATGTTCCAAGATCCCTGGGAAAGCCAACCCACTTGTCTGCCTCAGAGGTCCAGTGTCCAGAGGTGGTGCTGCAGTCTTCACAGAGGTGGTTCTGCCAACCCCCTGTCTTGCGAGGTTGAGCTTCAGTTCTTCAGTCTTCAGGGTCTGAGCTGCAACAGTTCCAGTCTTCCATTACAGTTACAGTCTTCAGAGCCTTTGCTAGCAAGCCTGTGTGCTAGAGCCAGCAGTTTGGCTCTTCAGTACCACATCTGCAGCAATCAGAATCTTCGAAGCCCCAGCTGCAGCGGTACGAGTCCTCAAAGCCCCATCTTCAGAACCACAGCTGCAGTGGTCCAAGTTTGCAAAGCCACCTGATCCTGGCTCCACCGGTGCGTCACTGGTTTCCCACTTCTGTCAAGCGTCCTGCCTAAGGTTTCCTACTCGGTCCCTGTCCGGCCCCCTAGGCCGTCAATCTGGGAGCCTCTGCCTCACTGCAATAGTTCAAAATGATTTTGTTGATCACTAGTTTGAAGTTTTCAAACAATAAAACACACACTGTTTAAGTGAATTAATGTTTTACAAGCTCAGCATTACTTGTGGTATAAACAGCAACTTCTGGTAGAATATTCAAACTGTAGAAATGTTGTATAAGTAACTTTACAGAGTAACTTGGATGACGTGACTTTTCTCTACTACTGCTACTCTCACGATGGTCCCATCAGCTGCTGTTCATCACTAGAATGAGACAAACATCAAGAAATAAACAACACATCCCATAAGCTAAATAAATGATTTATTGTACAAAAGAAAAATGACAGTAAATAAACAACAAAAGGCAAAAAAAACAATTGAACAGTTATTCATATGCACAACCATTAAACTACAAAGTTGGGGTGATTTCTTTAACTACACAAAGAACAGAGGAAGGAAGGGGGAAAGTGAGAAAAACATTAGAAGCGGTGAACCTGTCCAAAACATCATAAATGTCCACATTTGGGTAGGTATTTACATAGAGACTTTTTTTTTACTCTCATATATTTATATGAAAACACTCTCACACATACCAGTATACAAACACTGAATTTCAAAATGCAACTTCTCAACAGCTCTAACCATAGTTAAGCCATAGTTGTGGGCACAGCTAATTACGTCTTTTGACCACACGTTACCAGAGCCGCTACCATCAGTCATTCTGTCAATAACTCAATCCCAACCTGAGAGCAAGGGAACCCTGTGGTTTTCATCTACAATTTTGTTCGGGGGGGTTGGGAAGGGGACACGGGTGTTTCTTATGGGTTAAATGTTTGCACAGATTAATAAATGACAAATTTTTTAAAAAAAGCTATTTTTTTTAGAAGGCTAAAGTGAGGTAGACAGACTTTGAAATGCATCGTAATTAATATTAATAAATAGACAATTGACCAGTTGAATAATTTCCAACCACTGCCCCTAACAGCTTTTTTCCTCCCTTTGAAATGTTCTAGCATATTCCTGCGATAACAACAAAAGTTACAGCACACAACATGTCCTCCTCTACTTTGGCTAACAATCCCTGGATACTCCTCCCCATTCGTACATGGGTGCTTTCACTTAAAATACACACAAAGGCAAAACATGTCTATGCAAGACAGTCAACACATTGTTTAAGTCAAAAGGACGAAGTCTCTCTAGCATGGTAACAGATTAAAGTTGGTGGGCGGGCCATTTCCAGTTAAAGCATTCTATTTTCATTGATCCAGACACTTATAACACACATGACTTATCACCCAAAGTGGGCAAGGAGGCCTTTCAGGCCGCTGGTACAGTATGTCCAGGTTCCAGATTGGATAGAAGTGTGCGAGTGTATGGACAGGCCCCCGCTTCAGACAAAAGTCGGGAAAGCGAGATGGTATAAAAAAGAAGTGATAACCTTTTCTAGTTCATCCATACGGTTTATCACTAGAAGCTTGAATAGTTTTTTTTTATGCTATACTGTACAAGCTCTCTTGTGCTTGGTAGAACACAAACAACACTTTACCTCCCCACGCCATGAACGTCCCATAGTGCAAAATTTATTGTTGGTAAGGTAGAGTGCCCCAAAAAAAGGTTTTTGTACCCCTTTTTTAATATATACATATATCATTTATATATAATGTCAGAAGGCTCTTCCTTTATCCAACAGCATAGTGCTTTCGTTTACAACAAATGGATATCTTTGCTTTGACATCCAGGAGACAAAGACAGACTATAAGCGTTACTAATCTACTCTGAATTCAAGCACTAACAACATCTTCTCCATTATGATGATGATGATACAGTTGCGGTGGACGGGGGCTCAAAATGCAAACATGTCGTCTAAACTAAAGTCAATGGTTGAGTCACATTCTCTTGATTCTGATGCACATCATGCGGTTTGTTGTGATCTATAAAAGCTATTATTTCTGAGCGCAGTTCACTTTGCATTCATATTCCTTCTGAGGCTCACGCTGAGAAAAAAAAGGAATGAACTGGCTTGACAGAAGTAAAGTAGATCTTTTTTTAATACTAGAATTATAGTTTGTACTTCCTCCACTCATTGCTTCACTGCAGGGTGAAGATTTGAGTGTACTGGCACATTATTATATTTGACCTTCGTATATGGATCATCTGTTTGTTTGGTACCAACTTGCTCAGTCCCAGTTATGAAACAGTATGTTTGCTAACTCTGTTTTAAACATTTAATGCAAAAGTTGATGTCCTTTGTTACACAGAAGAAAGAAAAATGTCATGCTCTTGTCATCCTGCAGGACGTCCTCCTCCTCCTCCTCCTTTCCAGAACAACCTCAGAGTGCGTCTACGTTACTTTTCTCTTTCAGATTTTTGTGTGCAAGTCAAACCTAAATCTGGATCTTTTGAGAAAATACCCACACTGACTTTATCAATTCGCTCTGGGAGATGTGTTGAAATAACCTTTTCTACACTTTCCGTTGTGCTTCATCAGTTTTACAAGACTCCAAATAAAAAAAGATCAAAGTAGCTTTGAAAAGGTTTTGTAGATCCGCGACAATGTCGCACTGGAGTGTTAAACATTAATAGAGGGTATAGGTTTGGTTTTGGATCTCTTTAACACTTTCCATCTGTAGAGCACATCTCTAAACATCTGTAAACAAGATTTGGGATTTATCCTAACAGTACTTCAAAGAGTAAACATCAGCATATTCTGTTTCAAGAGGTTTTGTTAGTGACAGATTGCAAAATAATTCTGATCATGCCCCCTTTTTTTGTTTGTGAATCAAATCTCACCCGTAAATAACTGTATCTGTGAAATAAACTAACGTCTTGAAACCCTTCTACTTAGGACTGCAATGCTTATGTCTCCTGTCGTCTCAATCTCCACTAACCTGGACATTTCACAAAGATGCCATTGAAAAAAATCTTTAAAAAACCCACAAAACTAACACATACTCTATAACATAGTTTTGTCTCATTTACCATTTTCTAAAGCTGGTCCACAAGTTCACACTTAATGTACTGTATTTCCATTACTCAGTCCTTTTGTTGATTCATATTTCATTTATAACTTTTCTTTACAGTTAGAATCAATTAAATTACTGGAAAAATGGAAACCCAGTGGCACGTTTTTTGTGGCTGAGCAAAAGTGAAATCTGGTGCCGAGGAGTGGGTTCTGGTGCCAGGGGAGAGCTCCATAAGGGTTTTGGGTGGTTAGATGCAATGGTGAGTGTGCACAAGTGTGTGTCTCCCCTGCAGCCTAAGAGCAACCACATCTATCCACCACCATCCCTGGGATCTTGCCGTGGATGATCTGCTGCTTGTCATTGAAGTAGAGCATGTTAATGGGGGACATCTTGGTCGGGGTACAGCAGGGCCCTGCGGAGCCTCTGGGGTTGGCGTGCTGCACGAGGTGAGTGTGCGGGTATTTCTGCATGAACATGTACTCGCACTGGCCGGAACAATAGTTGGCTTTGTAGCGTTTTGGGGCAATGATCCAGTCCCAGCCGAACGCCTCGAAATCCACAGTAAGAGGGTAGCGACAGCATCGAGACTCGGTGGAATGCTCGTCGCAGTCCAGGCCGAGGTTTCTCCGTGAACGTTTGTTCGTCTCGAGAACCTTCACTTCCAGGAACGGCTGCTGGAATCAGGGGGAGGAGGGTCAGGAAGGAAAGAAAGAGGTGGTTATAAGAGAACGACAGAGTACACATGGCTGACATATCAGTTGAGGAAAGTCTTCGCCAAGCAGAGAAAGTACATCACCTCTTAAGGTCACTACTTATAAACATCTGTATACAAATTCGTGGGAACTGTACAGGACATTTTTCTTCCCTGTCAGGAGATTAGTAAACGGAATTCAAAGTAAGAATGTTGTGTAATTTCAGGATGGGATCAACTGTAGGCAGCTAACATTAAAAAGATGGACACTCCGGTTCACTCTGCTGGCGCTGATGTTGGACTGTCTGCTGGGTTTGATCCATGACCCGGGGGGTCGTCTGCAGGCTACCACAACCTTGACCTTTGGGCAAAACTAGGGGATTCAAAATTTTACTCCATCATGTTTGTTTTGCAAAACCTTCCTCTCCCCACAGTGATTCCAGCTGGACTCGAGCACAGTGTTTGTGACTTATTCAAAAGAGGAAATAAGCTGAAAGGCCAGTGTGGTGAGACCACGTCAGCTTGGCCTTTAAGGCTTTTGTTGTCGAGAGAAAGGACCCAGAGGATCGGGGAGAAGCTGATTTTTTTCTTTGCTTGTTGTGTTTTGTTTTAAACTTGCCTGTGTTTTTGACGTTTTCCTTTTTTTTGGTTTAAGAATAATATTGCACACTGCTGTGTGCGCAGAGGGCAGCGATTTATTGGCCAAGACACCAGAGATGACCTCTGATATGTGTTGTGAAGTTCTGACCCAATTGGCCACTTGGTAAATACTTGGTGTTACTTAACTGGCCTACATTATTCTACATAGATGTTGAGACCTCTGATCACATGGACCTGATGATAGTAAACAGTCATCACACTCGTCCAACAACAGGGACTTTTATACTCCGGCCCAGGGCTCCTGATGTGAGCCATCTAAGGCTGAGGTTCTCAAAGTGGGGTCAAATATTTATACACATTGTTGATTCCTGTATGTCAGCCTCAACCAAAACATGAACAGAGATAAAGGCCTCTATATAGCAAAATCATTTCACATCCACGGCTTATTTTTGAGTCAATTTGGGGGTCAGGAGAGACAAAAAGTTTGGGAACCCTTCCTGCACTCGACCAGTGGGTGTATTTTATGCACTGTCAGATTGTGTTGTGGTGATATTTGCTGTGTAAAAGCCATCAAAGGAACTAGTTATTCACAGGTACATTGATAAGATATCTAACTTACTTTAAATATGTTCTGCAAAAGAATTTTGAATGATATAACTGTTGTGGCCTACATACTGTGTTTCTTTACCCCAGCTGACATTTTACTAACTTTAACAGTATTGATCTGCCTTCCTTCAATCAAAATGGGAATCAGCATCTGTATGAATGTGCATGTGTTGGAATTTGATCCCCATCCCCCAAAGACAGGTCTGAGGGTCCTTACCAGTCCCTCCTCGCCGGGTCGCAGCGAGGTAACTGCCAGGTCATTGCCGCTCTCATCGAAGGCGTTGATGTCGATCCCCCAGTTGGTGTGCGGCTGTTTGAACCAGTTCTGCAACACGTGCTTAAAGTCAATACTTTGCCAGTGGCCGACCCTGGAGTTGAGCTCTATCTTCAAGGAGCGGATGCGGATGTGTCGGCTGCCCTGCTCCGTGACAGGCTTGAGCCGGAGGATCTGCAGGTAGACAGTGGAGGTCTGCTGCAGCGGTCGCAGGTACACCCACAGCTGGGCCTTCAGGACCTTGGTGAACATGAGTTTGGGGCTGAACTTGAAGAAGCAGCAGCTGGGCTTCCCGTTCACCTGCACCAGGGACTCCGCTGTGAATAAGAGGACAGCAACATTTATATATATGTAGAAATACTATACTGTTTAGACAATTATATATAATCATCATTGCTTTAATTCAAATATTAACAATTCCTTCAGATCACCATCAACACATCTTCAGACAACAAGAATACATTTCACCCACAACACACACCAACTGTGAGGTGATGAACTTTATCGCTACATTTTTCTTCACAGTTGAGGAAATGTGTCATTGCGTAGGTGATGATCATCTCTCTAACTGTCTAGTCAGGGTGGCTGCTTGATACAGCAACAAGATCTGCATCTACCACATCAAAACAACCATTTTTGCTACTCCGCGGAACATAAAGCACATCACTTCCATTGCACAAGAGCGCTTTTTTTTTTTTTGCCAGCACATCACAACTGCTTCTACATACACAATGAGTTGATACAGAGTCAACAATACATCCTGTCTTATTCCTGGCACGAGGGTCATAACTGATGGGTTCACAAATATGTATTTCACATATTGAAAACAACAGGTGCGACTGACACGGAAACACTCAAATTCATGTATTGTTAATAACCGCAATCGTACTTGAAGAGGCTTTTATGGCTCCACACAGAATCAACAAACTACCATTAGCTCAGACTGTTTGACAAAGCTTTCAGGCAGAACGAAGAACAGAAAGGTTTATAGTGTAAACTCCTCTCCAGGCCTGAGAAACATCCTGTACTGCACGAAATACAAGCGGTCAAGGCAGGTATAATATCTATCTATACATTCTTTTATAGTTTTGTAACTCACCACATTGGTAAATAGCTGCTTATGGAAACGCAAAAAGCGAGTGAAAGTATGTTTATTCAGCAAAAATACACTAGAGTCAATATAACGGATGGAAGTTGTTTCCTAAATACAATAATGTCTCATTTCATATACTTCCCTACTTACATCCATGGACACCATCTTAACTATGTGGCAGAAGGGCAGAACTATTTTCAAACTTGTGAAAATGTCTGCGGATGAAGCAGCTGCATTGTTGCAACAGTGAACTTTGCGCCATACGAATGTAAATATACACATCTAGTTTTAAGCCTGCACAAAGTTAGTAGTCTGTTGTTTTTGTATGCACTTTCAGAAAGAGCATAATGTTGAAGTGCATTCAAAGTCATTCAAAGTACATGATGTACTACATCTTCATATATAAGTATAGCTTAACATATAATTATATTTCAATATAACAGTTTATAATAAAAAGGTGGAAATATTACTAAGATAATCCTAAAATGACTTTATTGCCATTTCTGCATGAAGACTTTTGCTTATCACACGTGCACATGATTGTTGGGTTTTTCAGCGGGGTCACATTCGTGATTACATAAAGGTTGGAGAAACCGATTCATTTGCATATTAAAACAGGGATCAGTTATGGTGGCCAGTGGCCAGATGGTAACCTTAAATTCCCCTGGGTCAGTCATAATGAAATGGACTGCCTTACAACTAGTAAAATTAAAATATCCCAAGTTTTTTTTTTTGTAGATCACCCTACCAGCAAATATATTTTGGGTTTGGATTAAGGGTTATGTCAAAGAACACAAGGCGTCTCCGAAAATAGGCAGATTTATTCCTGTCATGATCCCCAGCTCCGGTGTTTCTGTAATTTGCACCACATGTCAAATCTGCTTCATTTACATAGAACTCCATCTGATATAATGACATCCATCCATTGCATTCATACATTCATTTCCATGTAAAGTGTTCATTTATTAAGGGAAATTTATTCCGCATCTATCCGGCGTAATAATGTGCCAACAGAGTACAATAGAATATTTAATCCGCCCATTTTCACAGAGCATATTTGACATATAACAACTTTGGATGGGAGAAGAAAATAGACTGTTATCTTACGTAATTCATCTTGCCAAGGAGTGTTGTTTTGGAAAAAAAAACAAGATAAAAACTGCATGGACTTGTCAATCATTGCTCAATCTGAGGTTGTCCAGGCAACCAGCAAATGCTTCCTGGGTCAAAAGGTTATTTGGCACCTCAGCCTAGTTAAGAAATGGGATCAGGGGTCAAAACCGTCAGCCTCTTTACATCTCAGGGGTGCTGGGGAGGGGCAGCCCCTAATAGCCAGATTGAGTTTGAAGGTCAAGGTCGACCCTATGGCAATGGTAATATGTCTTTCTTCACAGCAAGCCTTTTCACCGGAGAATCATTTGAAATCTGTGGGACACAACAGAGTTGAATCAGCCACAGTCAGTTTGTTTTTGTTTTGATCAGGGAGGAGATTCTCCAGCCAATAGTGAATTGTTCATCAAACCTCAATCGACAAGAGAACACTGCACAGGGCTGTTTTCTTACACTGAACAAGTGTTGTAATTGAATTATGGGCATGCATTGAGGGATATGAATTCACTGAGGTACAGATGGACTATCCATTAGAAGAGTACAGGCCAACATTGAATAAGGGCCAACCCAGGGACAGACGTGCTCCTTCAGCCTGTACGTCCAGGGACAGTCATTAGTGAGTGTAAATTATACAGTGTCTCACGCTGGACAAACAATATGTCAATGTTCGGTTTGGTGGGTTGCTGGGGTCACAGCAATTAACGTGGGTGGTGTTGTGTTTGCTCATCAGCACAAAACTGGGAATGAATGATTCTGCAGTTTGCTTAGGGTTTACTTGCGATTACTACTTTTGTGTTGTTTTTAATCAATGAAGATGAGGACAAACACACCAGAACTTCCTTTGCAAACAGTTGACATCACTTTTGTTGCGCTCACAGGGGAGGGACAAAACAACCAGCCACCAAACACTGCAGAGATGAAATGGTTGACCAGGGGCCTTTCTTAAGGAGGAGTAATTTGAGAAGCAGGGCCCATATACTTGGATTTAGTTAGGACCCTAGTTATAAAACACACATGCACAACATATGAGCTACGTCATGTCAAACAATGACTTCATTGATAGATTAAATCAATTTGTGCGTTTATAGATCCTGCAAGTGCACATGTAGGAGGCAAATGAAAGAGGAGGAAGGCCTCCAGCTTAATTACACCCCACATCTTGGTGTGAGTGTTTCACTTGTGCAAAACGGCTAGCTTGTAAAGATCAGAAAAACCAATGGAAAATGTAATGACTTTTTTCCCTGTGCAAACTTTGCTTCCTCTGCCATCACAAATGAAAGTTGAAAAGCTCCTAATTTTATGGCATCTGCAGGATTCTAAGGACCTTATTTGCGAGGAAGAACAAAAAAATACTTAGTTTAAGCACAGATTTGAAACCTGCAGTCAGGATGTGATTTTTGTTTTTGCATTCAGCACCACCTACTGGAGTAATAACACCTCTCTCCTCGGCCAAGCTGAGGATGCAAACTAGTATCTATAAGAACACACACTTTGCTTAAAACCTAAAAGCTAAGTAAAGCAGGAGAAGAGGCCGTGTTTTTCCTAAGGAAACTGGGTTGTTTGCTTTTCCTTCCCATGTGTCCAGCCTACTTCATTATTACACCAGCTTATTTCCCTGTGGTATAATTTCAAAATATGCAGCGCATGAATTTTACTGCCAGCACGCAGCAGGCCTGCAGGTGAGCCTATCAAACATCTGGTTGCCTCCCTGGGTACCTGTGTCCCATAGTTAGCCCAGAGCCTTCTATACGTGCATGTAAGGGGAGACGTATATAATATAAGGGTTTATTCAGCAAGCCATCTGTCCATTTTAGCATGGCCATAGGCCATTTAAAAACACTTTAATAACCACACGTAGTAATACTGCAGGAGAATTGAGCCAGTAAAAGTGTGGAGAACAGATGGACAGGGGACGTTAAGGTGTAGCTACACAATGAATAGGTAACACGTGTTACCAATGAGTGTGCTTAAATGTTATATGATATAGTAAAAAAGATGGAATTAACAACTAAAATTCAAATTTCTATGCAACTGAATGGCTACTTATATAAAGTTAAAGACTAAATGAGAAATCAAGAATACAAATAGAAAGTTTATAATTGATGAGGACTGATCTCTCTGCTGGTGAACCTCAGAAAACAAACTATATTTATTGCAGAAATAAGCTCACTAGTGTAGGGAGCTTATCAAAGTTAGTGAACCATACATAGGATGATTCGATGATGAAGAATCAAAACTGAAGGATACGTCTTCTTCCAGTTAGTTTAAAAAATGTATTGTGTTTTTTATGAATCATGGATGTTTTGGGTATTAAAAAGGAGTTTTATGCATCCGCCCATTCATCTCATATAAAACCCTAAATTTCAATAGTTTACTTCTTCATCCAAACTCTTGATGGACAGTGGCCTGCATGTTGTGTTCATGTGCCCCAACATGTGCCAATCAGGTGGAAATACCCAGTTCAAATGTGCCGAGGAGAGAATTGGTCATCTATTGTTGATGTCCAAATGGATACTGCATTATGGTAAAAACCTAGATAGGAGTTTCATTTGCATTTATATCTATATTTTCTTTCCTTAATGGGAAATGCAAATGTGCCATTTTGTGGTGAGTGTGTGTTTGGCAGCCTTCGTGTTGAATAAATGTGACTCTAGGGTATCCCCACGCACCTCAGCATATTAATCATCATGACACGTTCACGACCCTTCTAATAAGACAGGGGCCACAGTGCACCCCCTCAAACATCCCATCCCACCCAAGCCCCGCTCCCTCTTTGTCTCTCTGCTAGTCCCAAGGGACGGGAGAGGGTGGTGGGGGAGGCCAGGCTCGAGTTGCGGACGGAGGGGGGAGTGTGAAGTTAGACCCCTCATTCAGAAGCCCTCCCTTGGGACAACGGCAGGCACAAGACTCCTATTAGGACTGAGCACAGTAGCCCCCCTGGAGCAACAAAAGACACCTCCTAATGCTCCCTGTTCTAGCTCAGTGAACACACATTCACACAGAAACATGTAACAGCACATAAACACACAACTCGCACAAGCTCCAAACTGTCTTGAGTCAAAGCTCATTGTTATTGCAGTGTTGGGGTTGTATATGATTTTATCATAAGACAGTGGGACATCTCCAGCAGAACGGGGGCAGAGGATGAAAAGCGCGAGCGTGCAGTGAAGTGCAATAAGATGGACAGCTGGACAGCAGCAAGCATTCTGGGTTCTCAGCGCTTGTGTTTGTGTGCATCCACATATACTGCAAGATGTTAATGTCAGGGGACATGACTGCTCTGCTTGCAAAGTCAAATCTAAAACTTTTGACAAATGCCTAGTAAGCCCACAAATAAACCAAACAAAAACAAAGATGGTTGTTTGCTGCTTTGGATTGCTGCTATTTAGTATATGAATGAATATAATCTGAAATACAATACTACCATCCGATACATCTCATGGCTGCAATTAAATTAAACTGCAAACTGATACTGTGAGACGATACGATCAGCCAAAACACCAATACAACACATGTAGTTGTAAGTTTGGTTCATTTATCACCCCTTGTACTTTATGTGCCTTGTGCTGTAACTTGACATCGTGTTAGTCTGTCCAAGTGCGTATGTTGTTCAATTTGGCTCCAGGCAGGAGCTTCAGCAGGAGTGCAACACAGTGAAACTGGAAGGAAAAGATAAAACACTTGAGAGAGGCGATAAGTAAAGGATTTCAGACATTACAGATGATAAAAACTTAAATCATCTCTTGATTTGAAGGCTGACTATACAGCGGGGTGATGATGCAACATTTGTACATGCAAAGTGAGAGAAACCTCGGGATTGTTGTAAGTAAATTCAGTTACTTGCTTGAGAGTTGAACATTCAGAAGATTAACACATAGCAAGAAAAACAACAATTTAAAACAGTTTGGGTCCAAGCAGCAACCAGTCCAACTCTTCATAGATCAGTCAAAAAGCTGCATTAATTCACACTTCAGTACCCTGCAGTATCTTCTTCCTCTTCCTCTGATACAAACACCATCATCCATATGGCTACAAACAAAGACCTGCTTTTCATGGCAGCTATGAAAACCTACATCAATAACATCCATTTAAAGATTGCATGATTTATTCCAGTTTGATACGTCAGTGAGCTTTCAGAGGTCTGTAACCGGTAACATGCGAGTACCTCCAGAAGGACGTGATCCCACACCAGCTCACACCCAAGAACACAACATTCATTCTGCAGGACTTTGGATACTTTACCCCCAAAATAATAAATCACCTTTCACCATTTTGCAGATGCGTCCTCGTGTACCTCTGGCACAACTCTAGATTCTGTCCATTAGTGACTTCCTGAACAAATCAATGATGCGTCCCGACTTCCTTACAAACCAAATGTGATCATGTTTTCAACTCTTAGCAGTGAGATTAACCATTCAAACATTTAAACTAAACACGGAGAGGCAGCATTAGCTGTTTGAGATAATACCTCTAGAACCAGTCTTAAACTTACATGTTCTCCACTGCTGTTAACTGAATCTAAAACCAGTTGCAGGAAAATATACTATATAACAATTATGTTGGTGCAGCAAGAGACAAAAGGTCATAAAAGTGTTTTGACACACTGAATGACCAGCATGTCCTGCAGGCTGCAATGTCTGCTTTCTTTTTTTTTTTGTTTTCCCCTACAAACTCTTTACGTCACCCGACTTTCCCTCACATATATTATTCGGATCACCACCTCAAAGCTCAGTAAATGTGCGATATTCCTCCCAGGAGGTGTTTCTATTAGAGCTCGCTCAGCTAAAATCCATGAACTCAGCCAAATCTGTAGGGACCTCAGCAGAGAGTTTTCCCTCAAGACAGCGTTAGTGTAACCAGATCGTACCAACCTCTACCATCCTATTCCAGGAATTACAACATGATATGGTTCCTGTTATGATCTTTAGTTCACGAATATGTATTATAAATTATATAAATCGAACAAGGCTTTTGTCCCGAAAGAATGATTGGACCATGTGTTTTCACAAGTTTTATAATGAGATACTCGTGGTGATAAATACAGCGAGAAGCTGTCTTCCTCACCGCCGAATAGAAGCAAATTAAATTTTCATGCAGATAATCACGAGGTAATCTGCTGTTAATTGTGCTTCTTTCCAACACAGTGGCACCCTCATAGGATCCAACATTGTGCCCACACAGCATTTCCTTCGCTTAAACGCCTCTTAGATTTAATGGACTCTTCCATAAACTGATCTCCTTGCACACGACCACACAGAGCCAGAACGCATCCATCAACAATAATCCCCTCAATGATCTCCATTTTATCTTTTCAGTCCCCTCCTCCTCCTCCTCCTCCTCACTCATGTTCCTACACAGGGCTTAATTACTGGTGTGAAGTAATTATTTCCTTTATTAGTGAAATGTAACATCTGTTTCGGGTCTTTTTAAGTGTACCTATAAAACCCTTCCATGATTTCTGTCCCTTTAGTATAGGACTGGGCTGGTTGTTGCTCCCTGCGGACTCACTCCCATCTTCCCTCCGCCTCCTTCATACCCACACATGAGCAGTGACGCACCTAACTCGATCGCACTCTTTGAAATCCTGTAAAAAAAACGACAGGATTTTAAGAGGAACTCAGCTGTGGTTACGCGCACCAGAAGGGAAAGTAGAGCATTCACATCCTCTTTGTGTAAGGAAACGGAAGATGTTCATGTTTGCAGACATTATGCAGTCTTTTCTGGAACAACTGAGTGTAGGTAGAGCATGTATTACATTACAAAGCAACATATTCCCATATGCCAAGAGAAAAAAATCTGCTGCAGGGACCGGTACACGGGAGCGTGGGAATAGGGAAAGGAGGGTGGAGGGAGTGAGATTCCTGAGGTGCTGGGGAAATTTTGTCCCCGTATTAATAGACTTTGGTCCCTTTGAAATTTTATTAGCCATAAAGTTGACAGTAAGTTGTGCAATTTCCACAGGCCTACAGACCTTTCTTAAGTTTTTACTTCTTTTTAAGCAAACAGGTCGTTCCCAGACGTCCAAACAATTCACCAAAGTTTATCTTTCCCTTGGACTCCCTCAACTGATGCCAGCAACTACACAAGGGGAACAAGTGTCATCGTCAAACTGAGACCTCTGTGGAATAAATAAATCTATAAAAACCTCACATACTCATCAACTTCCAGCAAACACTGGCCAGTGAGCTAAAGACAGTCCGACTTCTGCTGTTCTGTCCTTTTAGCGCTCTCCCTCTTAATTTTTATGGTTCCTGCACCTTCAGGAAATGACCCTTTTATAGGGTCAACACTATAAAAGACTTGTTTTTTTGTGGGAGTGGTTAGTGGATGTGTGTGTGAGCGTGTGGTGGATGTGTGTGTGTGTGTGTTTGTGTGGTGGCCGGTTTTAAAACATCTCCATCTATTAAGACTGTGACTTTAAGACGACACGCTAAAGCTAA